>JAEIIJ010000071.1:0-65746 GCA_018904815.1 Drosophila ogumai
AATTTAGTGCATTTTTGGCTGAGTTATGAATTATTGAAAATTCGATTTTTCGCCAAAAATTAAAATATCGCCATTTTCTCAAAAAAAGCAAAGGGGTTACATCATAAAAATCGACAAAATCTGAAAAAAAATTAAAGTTAAAATAAACAAAAATTAAGTATGCAGACTTATTAACCTTACATAAACTAATACAAAAACGCTTTCCGAAAGGAATTTAATGCATTTTTGGCTTTGTTATGAATTTTTAAAAATATAAATTGTTGATATTTTGACATCTACTTTTCAAACAAATATTATATAAAATTATCGATAAATATTTAAATTAAATAAAGTATGCAGATTTATAAGCCGTAAAAAAAACGAACACAACAACGCTTTCCGAAATGAATTTTGTGCATTTTTGGCTTTGTTATGGAATTTTAAAAATTTGATTTTCCACCAAAAGTGATAATATCACCTTTTTCTCAGAAAAAGATAAGGGGTTTGCTGGCCAAAGTTAGCTTTTTGTGTTGTCTGAACGTATTTTTATTAGATTAACAAATCAGCATATGAAATTTAAAATTAGACAAAGTGAGCTTTTTTTAATTTTTTTAAAGCTCTACATACTAATTTTTACTTTTACTTTTACCTTTACAAAAGCTGTCAGGTTTTTATAATTTAACCGAAAAACAACATCAAAATTTTTAAATATTCTCAATGACCCGAATTTTAGTCTCCACCATGGCAAACAGTGTATTTCTCACCAAAATTCTTGGTCCACGCCACCTAAAGTGAGTAATAATGGCAGAATTATAAATGTTATTTAACAAAACTAAGTGATTTATCAATAGACCACTTGCTCCGTTCTTCAGTAATTATAGTTTAACCAAGAGAAGAAACCCCTTTATCTTCACGGATATAACATTTCTGAGGAGCTCAAAAGCCCCAAAAGCAAGCGAGATTAAGTAAGGGAATTAATATTTAGGTTTTATTTTTATAAATTATTAATTATTAATTATTAACAGCGCAAACTGGCGACAATTATCCGATAAGCTCTCTCAAAAGGGACGAGGCGATGAGCACAACTATTTCCTAAGAATTGTATGTTTATAAACATTATACATTTATATTATTATAACAATTTTTAAACCAAAGAGAAGGGAACAATTTCTTAAGCTCAAAGAGCGCAAAATCAAGGAAATCGTGGCTGATCTTAGGGCCTTGGAGGCTGAAGTCAGGGAAATGGACCACAAGACCAGTCTCCGGGCGGAGACGGTAAGACAGAATCTTATGGTGGAAATTCGAGAACTAAAGGCCATGCTGGAGAAGTTCAAAAGGAGTCTGTGAAAGGGAGAACTTGAAAAATAGCCGGCAAAGTAAGTAGGCTCTCACTTTGCCTTCGTTACGTTAACCTGTTGTCATTACATTACTTCTTTATCCTATAAAATTTCCAGTAAATTCCAAAATTATTTCAATTTCAGTCATCTTCAACCATTAATAGTGAAACGTGAACATAAATATAGACATGCCGAAGTTGGTGGGAAACCTGATGCAGGTATTGATTCGCAAATCAAAGGCGTTTTTCCAAGGCAATCGGTGAGTCTTCTACAAAATTAAATATTATAAATCTTAACTGTCTTGTGGCAGGAATACCTCCAGGCATTTATATGAGAAAGCCAGGGGTAAGGAGAATATACACTTTCTCAAGCTGGTAAGGATTTTTGTATATATTTCTATATAAATTAATGTAGTAATTGTATTATTTAATGTAGCAAAGAGAGCAGCTGAAAATGCTGCGCGATAGGATCCTCAGTCAGAAGAATGAGGTCATATCGGAGATGATTAAAGTGGATACGAAGATACAAACCTTGGAGAAAGCCAACCCTCCAAATGGGAGCAATAAATTTAAAATTTCTGATAACTGAAATTTCTTAAAAAAATATATTACAAATAAATTTTTAAAAAGGCAGTTTCTTCGCTTTTTTTTTCTTTTATTTAAAATAATTTGTTTCTTTCATTTACACGCTTTACACAAAGGAAGCCTTCTACTATAAACTGAGTGCTTTCTCGAGGCCTACATAGATGTGTATATATAATATGTGGTAACAATTTGTTTTGCAGCGCAAATGGAAATTAAAGGATATTAAAAAGAACTTTCATTTAATATGGCATTCAAACAAACATATATATAGAGTGAGTCTATACAAAGATAAAAATAAATACAAGTACAATACAAGTAGGAGTAAAAATCAAAATCAAATATATATATATATATAGAGTTCTGTTCTCTTAGGGCTATAAAAATGTTTAAAATATGCTTCGATCGTTAGTGGTGGATAGCAGAAGGTTAACTGAAGTCAAGAACGTAAGTACAATACATTGGTGGTAGTTGAGCAACTTGGAGAGAGTGTGGTCTACGAACTAGAAACTAACTAAACTTGACCCTTGACTTGGTCAAGTGTCGGGGTCGGGTGGTTAGGCCAGAAGAGAGTGTGTCTGTGTGCTGAGTGGGTACTGAGTGAGGTAGGCGATTCATCATCATCATCATAAGATTATGGCATACTTCCGAGCGCCTGGTAATCCTCGCTGCTTGCTGTTTGTGCTTGTGGTGTGTCGGGGGATTCGCTTCTAGCTTTCAAAATACTGATCAACAATGCCAGGAATGTTGCTTGTGTCTCTGTGTGTGTGTGTAGCCATGGATCCTGTTTTCAACTTAAGTCTAATACCTAAGGCTAACTCTGCTCAAATCCTATAAACTAATGTAACATGAAACGGCAAAGGGCTGCTGTGGCTGCTGCTGCTGCTCCTCCTTGGTCTCTCCTAACTGGGCAACCGCTTGCTGGCCAGCTCCTGCAGCTTCTGCAGCGCCAGCGTCTTGTTGATCTCCACCAGGTCGCGACTGTGCTTGGCCGCCTGCAACTGCACCTCCAGTATCTTCATGCGCATCATGTGCTCCTTGCTCTGCATCTCCATGAACAGGCGCAGCTCGAAGTTGTCGCTGCTGCTGCTGCTGCTTCCGCCGTTGGCTGTGACTGCTCCCGCTAGGACTGCAGCTCCTCCATTGCTGCTGCTGCTCCCAGAACGCTCCAGGGCCTGACACTCCGACGAGGCAGGCACTGATATCGCCTGATCCTCGCTACCCAGCACGCTGCCACTGCTTGTGCGCTGCCTCTTGGCCAGTGGCTTCATCACATCATCATCATCCTCATTATTGTTATTGTTATTGTTGTTGCTGCTGCTGTGCTGGTGCTGCAGGGCCTGCGCCACTTGAGCCTGTGCCTGGTGCTGGTGATGAATGGCTGCCGCTGCTGCTGCTGCTGCACTGGGAAACTGGCCAGTGCGAAGGGCATTCAAGGCCTCCAGTGTGGCGGATATGTTGTTCATATTAAAGTTGGCCTGAAAGCCGGACATGTCGCCGCTACCGCCGGGCAGAAAGGCCCCGCTGGTGTCCAAGGCAGCTGCTGCAGAAATGGTGGCTGGACTCTCGGCCTCGTGGATGCCATTGCGACTGATGCTGTGATTGGGCGAGACACTCAGACGCTCGCCACTGCCATGGATGTCGCTCTGATTGAGATGGTGATTGTTGTAGGTCTCGTTGAAGGTCTCATTGGTCTCCTCCTCCTTGATATCCACATCGCATAGCTCTTGAGGAGGCGTGCGACTGCTGCTTGATTAGAGAAAACCTTTTTTTAATTAAAGATCTTTGAGGAGTTTAAAGCTCAACTTACTCATCCATGTCATGTTCATCGGCATTGAATTTGTAATCCTCGCGATACTCAAAGCCCTCCTCTAGAGCCAGGGGTATCTTTGAGTAGTCAATGCCATCTAGAGCCTCTGATTTGCAGGCCTTCTTGGCCTCCTGCATAAAATCCCAGACCTCAAAGGTAAACGGTGAAGGCTTCTTGCGATCGGCCACCTCGGCTCCAAACCTAGCCAAGCGATTGTTGTAGTCCAAGATCTCATTGCGAGTGCAGGCTAAAGATATTAGATATTAGATTTTATGTAGATTTATTATTTATAAATAATAATTTACCCTTCATGCGTCGCCACTGCTCCTTGAGGCGATTACAGGTGCGATCTGTGCCAAATTGATTGGAGAACTTCTGGTGTATTATTTTCCAGGCTTTATTCTTTACAGCCGTGAGGCCGGCATCCAATCTTTTGTTTTCTATTATCCTCATATCCTTGCGACACAAATCTAAAAGATATTTCTTCTCCTGATGATTCCAGTTCTGAGTGCGCTCACGTTTCTTGTACATGTTCATCGAGGGACTGTTCATGTACTGTGTCATTTCTGTAAATAAATTTTATAAATTATTAAAAAGAAAGAAAGAGAGATGGAATTTGAGGCTAACTTACCCGTCTTCAAGTCGACGCCCTCCAGCAAATTGTGATTGGAATTCTGCCAGTTGGCGGCTATCTTCATAAAAGCCTCCAGATCGTTGGCCGTATACTGTTTGTTGACCTGCAAATAAATTACAACGAGTAGCGAGAGGTGAGAAATTGAACAAAATCAAAAATCGTAATGAGAAAAATCAGAAATTAAAAGCGGGAATAGAGAATCGTTTTGGCCCCATTGATTAGTCCTCAAATTTCCAGCTTCAAACTGGCACTGCCAGGTACTTGAGCATGCAAAACTTGTGCTACAAAGTGCCCCGGAGACGTACTCAAAAATTCAATGAACCTAAATGATGAATTTGGTTAAAATCCCAGACAATCGGAGATATATTTTGTTAACTCTCTCAAAAGCTCACATCAATTAGATTTTTTTTTAATATTCTGACAGTGAAAACAAAAGGATTCAGGGCGGTGAGACTTTGGAATTGTTTCAGCTTCTTATTCTTTTTCTTTTCTTTTTTAATTTATCTGTCGAATTATTCTACCCTGGAATGATGATTGAGATTTCTGATTTCTGACTTTGACATGGACTGGCGGGCTTTAAAGGATGCAGTCACATTAATTGATTTTCAATTAGCAGACGGACTGAAATACAGAGGGGAGGTGCCTTCTTAGCCATATATGTATGAATAAAATGCAAACAGTCGCATAAAATGAACACCCAAAGCTCGTAAAAATAAACCCATGTGAACGTGTTTTAATTTATGCATTAACACAACTCAAACACACAAAAAAAATAAAGCAACAAAATATAAGCAGCCGCCGACATTTTGTTTGCTTCGAAAACATACGTATCTGTGGGGTTGGCTCAAGTATCTGAGTATCTGTGACGGCCAATTATATCAAATCAAGTATATAGTTGTTATTTAAGCGACTTGTGAGAAATTTACAGGCTCTAAAAATGAATTTTTTAGAAACAATAAATAAATTTTAACTTTAAATCGAGTGGTTTTCATTGTGGAATTAAGATAAACTCCCTCATAATAAATTTTAAACAATTGGACGTTTTTCACTACTTAATATGTTGATAAATCAAACTATTTCCATATGAAATCTGATATTTTCAACATGTTGAACATATTCTCTCAATGTTCATCCCTAGTTTAACCTCCTTAAAGATATTAAATGCCAAAATGAAGTGCTATCTTAATTTTAGTCACCCTTTAATTGGTAAATATAAAACATTTCATCTTCTTTAATGACATTCCCGCCGACTTGACTGTACTCCTCGTTAAGTATTCGATGGAGTCTCTCCTCAAAAATATAATAAAAACTCTTCCATTGATCGCCTTTTGCGCCCCCATCAACACACACATAAACACACACACGCACAACACAATCGTCAATCTTAAGTACGTTTTATTGTGCTTTATTTTATTTCAATTTTGCTCAGTTCCCCCTTTAGCACCCACAAGAAGCAGAAACTGCGCCATGTGTTCAATATTTATGCCGTATCTGATTTACAATTTATATACATGTATGTATGTGTATAGTATGTGCACACACACATACCTACTATATCTATGTAGACGCGCATTTATCGGATACCAAAGGAAACTTAGTCATTGGCGGCGGCGCGTGCGCTTATTGTTATTATTATTAAATATTATTATTATTATTTGTACTCTTCCTATATCTCTCTCGATATATAAATTGATATTTATTAGCAAACAATTAATTATAGCTGTTGACTATTATGGTAATGTTTAAATTTTTAGTCATGAGTTGCAAAGGGGTGGTTGGACTTTTTATTTTTTTGGATTTGGGTTCGGGTACTCATTATATTCATTCGAGAATGTGAGAATCATTTAAATTCGAGACGAGTGCCGGTTAGGGTGGGGCCTTTTCAGCCAAGTTAGTCGTGAAAAGATACTCTTACAAAATACTAGAGAGAAAAATAAGATTAACGTAATTAAAAAATTCCCCAAAAACAAAAATTATATCTAATTGTTTTCCTCTGTTTTTTGGCATTCATAAAAGTATAAAAGTAATCGCACTCCCAATCAATGTGACTTCAAGACTAAGCATTGAAATTAAATAAGCAAACTGGTTTAGATTTTGAGCGTGTGTATGACTGTTGGTTATCTATTTTTTAACCATTTTGTATTTTTTTGTGGGCTGTTAATATATAAAACCGAAAAATAATTACTGGATCTACACATGCTCTACTCGAACTTAACAATTGTTAATAACGAACGAACCTACACACAACAACAGCAGCAGAGAGTTCCACAAAAGTCAACCTTGTGACTTAAAATAAAGCAAAGGCATTGTTAGACTTGTAGACTTGTAGACTTATAGACCATGCCCGATATATACATATATATATAGTAAGTACACATGTCTGCGTGGGCAATTACCGCAAATTAACGAACTTATAGTAGGTAGCCCAAAACTACGACAACCAGCAACTATTTTTGTCATCAAGTTATGGGGCAGCGTTATAGTTCAAAGTAAACGGGAATGGGAATAGGAATGGGTTAGGAATGGGTTAGGAATGGGTTTGAAATGGGTTTGGAATGGGTAATAAGTGGAGCACACATACATTATTATTACAGCTACGGTCGCGGCCCGACCGAATCTCAACCTGAAGAATCGTTAAACTTTATTTTTTAGGAGGCACACTCGAGTAATGATTTTACAAATTTTTTTTCTTACTGAACCCTGGCTGCTGTAGCTGCTGTAGCATAAATTTATGTATTATAATAATTGTACAGAGGAAACTAAAAACGAAATGTCATCGAACGCTCAAGTGGCCGAAAAGAGCTGCCTCCTCCCCCTGTACCCTCTCGAGTGGCAGGCATTCATTGATTTGAATGTGTGTTGTTAAATCAGGGAGAAAAAAATATATAAAAAGAAATCAAAGAAGGGAATTTGTTGTGCCCTGTTTATTGTTCTAAGTTCCGAGGCCTAAGTGGGCCCTCGCCCCAACCATAACCATCCTTAGTAGAAGATGCTGCTGCTGTTTCTGGTCTCAAGAGAGGTCCGTCGTTGTACCAAATTTTTTTTTTCTTAAAATCACGTTGGGTGGAACGTCAATATTTATGGAATGAAATTTACAAATTCGTTTACTTTACAGGAAATATGAGGGAACATATTCTGGGGAAAACAAGAAGCTGGGGTAATCTTAATTATTGGGATAAGGAAATGTTTTCAAGTTGTTTTTCTGGGATGACTAGAGAGAGAGGTTAATTATGGGGAAAACAAAATTAATTGAGGGTTTTTTAAGGGTTTATTTAGAAGGGATTTTTTTAAACTATATAATATGTAAAATATTATATTTATAACATAAATTTCTATCATATAGAAGAATCTAATAAATCGAATCCTTAATATTAAATCCTTTTCTTTATCAGAAATGTATTAATCCATTATAAAATTGCTATTAAAACTAAGTAGCATTTTTATATACATTTCGAGAAAATATTTTCTATTAAAGTATAATATTTTTAAGCTAAACAATGTGTTAATGAATGACTCTTTATATTTAAATATATGTTTATTAATTACCCATTCCACTTATATATTATTTTACCCCCTTATAACTCTTAGTACCCTTTAAAATCTCGTAAAAACCTTTGCTTTCCTATACCTAAAGGCATCTATTATTAAAAACATTATCGTTTATAAGTTGTGCACATGGAATACCTATTCATTTATTTATTTACTATTATTCCCGGTGCGAATCAGTAGTTTGTGTGGTGGCAAAATGTATCTTTATTAACTCCCAACTTGGCTGCTGCTCAGCTGGCGCAGCTGACGGAAATTGACTCATGGCTCAGTTCAGTTCAGTTGAATTTAGTTCGGTTTTGTTTTTGTATTTTTGTTGTTGTTTTTTTTTTTTGGTTTGGCTGAGGGCGAATTATGCTCCAGGTGTGCATGACACGGGTGCCGAAACAACAACGAATTTATTAGAAATTTGCTGCACACAAAAATCACACATAGAGTGGGGGTCTTGGGCTTTGGCACATTTATGCAAACAAATAAACTAATTTCATGACGCACACGCGCGCCTGCGCAGTTGTCAGCAAAATAAGTGTGTGTTCCGGTTAGTGTGTGTGTTTTTTGTGTGTGCTACTTACAATTGTAACTAGCTGCAAAAACTGTACGATTTTTCTTTGTCAAACGTGGCTTTTGTTTACTGCGGGCCTGGCCTACACCCAAAAAAAAGCATATACAAAGAGAGAGAAAGAGAGCTGCACTTGAAGAAATTTTAGCATTCTTCTAAATACATGTATTATTTTTTAAACAATTTTTTTAAATTATATTAATGCTCTATCCATAAAATATAATAAGAAAACCTTTAAAATGTCAAATTTTCTTAATAGATAAGTTCCCTGCCCAATTTCTCTGCGTGTAAAGATAGCAAGTGGGGGAAATATAGGTGGACAAAAAAAGTAATAGAAAAAAAGCTTGGCTCGAGCGGGTTCAGTGACTTCCACTCCCCGTCTACGACGATACGACAACGACGACGACGACGACGACAAATTGCGTTTTGTGCTGTGACAATTGCCAGGCTTCGGCATCGGCATCGCCATCGAATCCACCTTTTGCGCATGCGTAGGTCTGGACTTACTAAATTATTATTGTTCGGTTTCATTAGTCAGCCCCGAAAAAGCGTAAAAACTGAAAAAAACCAAAAGCGAAAAGCCCAACAAGCCTCTCGTCGCATACGAAATTGCGCAGCTGTGCATAGTTTTCAAATCAGAGTCAGAGTCCCGCCTGAAAACTGAACTCAAATAGAAACTGAGACTGAAACTGTGGCGACTGTGTGACAGTCGTAGATATGGCCAAGTCAAATGGATTACCTTTATCTTTGATTCCCCATACACAGCACACACACCATACACCATACACTCCCCCGAAATACAACAATTGGAGCACTCTGCATTTAGCTTTATGTACTGTCTATATACCATATACATATAATGTATGTATGCTGGGTGCTCTCAACTTTCTTGAGCACACCCTGAAAACATGGCTGACAAGTTCATTACTCCGCTCGATTCCATCCATCCATCCACAATTGCCTCAAAGTTTTGCGGGCTTTGGCTGCTGACTGCTGACTGCTGCTAACTGCCTTATATGGTCCCCCCCCAACAATTGTTATTGTCTTTATGCCATTCGTAGAATGAAAATTGGTTTGTCACTCGACTTGTTAAATGAGTTCATATGGAGACTCGTGTAGGAACAGCGATCATAAAATCACTTTGTGGCGTGCTTTGAATAGGTGCTTATTTTTATTTAAAGCAAGTTGTGTAATTTTATAGGAAGTTAAAGAGGGAGGTACTATTAAATTAGGCTTAAATGTGTAGCAGAAATTGAGGATTTCAATTTTTGAAATTTTGTAAAATGTTGAAAAACTCTGAAATATTTAGTTAAAGAATTAGGAACTTGAAAACATCTTCTTGAAATATTCTAAATTATTATTTAAATATTACTTCAATATTTTATTTATTTAATTAGGAGCTTCTCTAATACATTTTATTTGTTTTTTTTTTAAAGAGTAAAACCTTACCACCTTTAAACATTTTTCACTTCGCTTTAAAAAGCAAATTTAAATAGGATTTTATTTATTATAAAAATTCAGAGTGCCTAAACCAAGGATTCTCATTTGACAGAGAAATAAAAATTATAATTTAGGATGCTTAAAAAATCATTAGGGTTCCTTTAACCCTTAAAGAGCTGTCTAAAAAAATGAAATTAAATTTTAGAGGAACCGAATTTGTGTAAATTTTATTTTTTTCATTAAGTATCAAGGACAATTTTTGAGAAGTTTTGTAAACAGAAATTTTTATAAGAATCTCAGATTGTTTTCTCCTTTCCTGCTTGAAATTTAAGCCAAATATTTCTCCAATTACCAATGCATTTCAAAGTCAATCTTATGATATCTTTTATATTATTTTTTACTTTAAAAATTTCTTAATTTGTAAACCCATAAACTGGTAAATATTCCCCCAAAAATACAAGTACATGAAACTGAAGGCTTTGATGTGGGTTAAAAAGCTCAGCTGCCTTGGCTGCCTGTGCCGGATTTGATTGTTATTATTATTATTTATAACTCTCTAAGCAGAGCCCAACAAAAAAAGAAAAGAAAAGAAAACAATTCTAAGCAGCAGTTCAGTTGAGTTCAGCCAAGAGTTTGGGGGCATTTTTTTGGTTTAGTCATTTTCCAAAAATTCATTTGAATATCGAAATTGTTTAAGTATCCCATATGTGCTGTGGAGTGTGTGTGCGAGTATGAGTGTGTATCTAATTTCTATTTGTATTGGGCATTAATGCTTTCTGGCCCTCTCCCCCCCGGCCTCTGCTCAATAAGCCGAAACAAAAAACTTCTTTATAATCGCATCAAGTCATGATTGCGCGCCCCAACTTCGAATCAACTTTGGTTCGTTCGTTCGTTCGTTGGTTTTTTTTTTCCTTTTAAATGTATTTTTGTTGTAAATGTTGTTGGTGTGGCACTTGAAGGCGTTCAAAATAATTTCTGGTTCCATTTAAGTTGGACTTAAAACGAAAACTGAAAACCGAAAACCGAAACTCTACTTCAAGTAGACAACGACTTGCCCCGAAAAAAAAAGAAGAAAGAAAGCCCTTCCCCACACTCTTCTTATGATCAGTACTTGTGGGTTTCTTCTGTGTTGTTTTTGTTGTTTTCTTCCCTCTAATGTTATTTGAGTTTTTTATTTTTTTGGCATTAATTGTTCCCTGAACCGAATCTAAGATTGATTGAACGAGTTGAACGAACCGAATGAGAGAAAGAATCGAGAATCGTCTCGCAATGTAAATTATGGCACTGTGATTACCATTAGGGGGGAGAATGCGAATGGGACACGACACGAACCATTTAGAATGATTTGTGATCTGCTGCGATCTCCGCCAATCTGCTACATATATATATCGACCAATCCAAAGGGGTTATACTATATATATCGAGGGGTGACCACGCCCAAAAAGACAGCTAAAGACAGCAAGTAGCCGACGCCTTGTCATGTCGCAATGCGCAATAATAATTACAAATGATCGGATGTCAATTTTTATGGCGATATTATTTTACAGCCAGGCCGGCGGCATTGCTGGCCTGGAGTTTCTTAAACAAATGAAATTTATTGTTAACGGTTAGTGACCCGAATTACACGTATCGCTTATTTATATCTGCAATGGATGTGGCGTGTATCCGAAGTCCGACTTGAACCCCTTAAGCGTTTTAATTGCCAACGAGCCACACTCAGTGACTGAATGACTGAGTGACTGACTGACGACCGCCTACAACTACCACAAAAGCTAAAGCTTCCATCCAGCTTCCAAGCGATAATGTATCTTTGTATCTGATCTTAATGTGCTCAGAACGGGCGGAGGGGGGTTCAGCAGCAACAAAAACCACATCAGCCTTAATAAGTACTTGCTATATAGTCGCCGCTGGGCGCTGCTGAATTGATCAAATGAAACGAAAACTCGTTTCATTATAGGAATCTAACTGGAGGCTATATCAGTCCATTCAATTGGTTTGAATATGCAAGGAATTTGGAGAAGATGGAGACGGGAGAAAGTCGAGCACTGAATGGAGAAGAAATGGTTCTGCAAGAATGAGTAGTCTTTCTTATTTGAATTTGTTTTTAAATTAATGATTTATCAAAGATTTAGTTAAGGTTTTGAATAAACAGAAAGCTTGTTACTCACAGATTAAGAGTTTTATGAGTATTAATTAAATGTTTTATATAAAAGTATTATTTTTTAAACTTTTATTATAAATATTCATTGACTTCAAGTCAAAATAATCACAATTTTATCCATAAATTGGTTAAGAATACATTTTAATTTAAAGTTAATTTAAGAAAACAGTTTTTTCCTTTCAAATTTAAGATCAAGCTTAGATTTTAGAAGGAAAGACTGAATTTTACAGAAAGATTTTAGACTTCTAAAAAGATTTCCTAGCACTTAGAACCCTTACCTAATAATCAAAAGATGCTTGTTTAAAATTCTATAAAAATTACTTGAAAATTAGCTGCCAGAGATAGATAATTTCTACTACAAACTACTTTTCAAAAGATCTTAGCTCTCAGCTTATTTCTTCTTCTCCCTTTAAAATCTTAAAACTCAGAAACACTAAAAACTCCCCTTAAAAAAACTGTCAAAAAAAACAACCCAACCAATTGCCTTGCTAATTCTTTGCTTTTCAAGATACATTTTGCATTTGGCATTTGAGTTATGCCGCGGCATTAATTCCCTCCATGGAACATGAATGTTATTCATTCTGGCAAATGAAAAAGTGGCCACGCACATTACTTCCCCGGCCTATGTATCTGAGTATCTCAAAGTGCCTGTCTGGGTATCTGAGTATCTCGGTAACTCAGTATCTCAGCTGCCTGGTGAACTCATTGCTCACTCACGGCTGGCCCATTCCTGTTGACCATTTGTTGTGTTGACTCTTTTATGATTTGGCGCGAACGAATGGCTTGGCTCCTGGAAAAGGAACCCGAAATCGGAACAGCGGAACAGCAGTTCCTTTAATCTCTGACACAATTAATAAGCCATAAATATATACTTACATGTGCATACCCATATCTTCCTGCAATCGCAATTTAAATGTTTGACTTGGGCTCGTTTATTCACTTATCTAAAGGCGGCTAAAGCCAAAGGCACAATTTAATTTAATTGCGCATAAAGTACAAAATTGTTTAATTATGCCAAACAAGCAGACGCACAGACGCAACGGAAAATGTGTTAACTAATTCTAGGTAATTTAACCAAGAGCTGATAAAAAAAAAATAAAGGAAAAACAAAAACGAAACCAAAACCAAAACCGAAGGCAAACGCAACGCAAGCCGCTCGGAACGCCAAGAGAAACGCTCCCATTTGGCATTGTTGACGCCTTCTTTGTATAGTTTATAACTTTTTTTTATTTCCCCCTTGTATTTGTGCCTAATTTACGTAAATTGTTGGAAAAGAGCGGGTGTGCCAAGGTGGTAAAAGATCTTAGGCTTAAAACTCAAATCAAGACACCGGAAACGGAATTTCCAACGAATTAAATAGCAATTTTCCATATAATTTTGGAATTTACAAAGATTTTTAAAGAAGCCACCCAGCCTTAACTTACATATCTGGGTTACTTTTACCAGCAATTCAGGGTTTAACTACTAATTAGGGACACATTCAGTTACTCGATTCGATTTCAATTTCGGTGATTTGTTGTACAAATTTACTTAGGCACTTGATTACCCCTCCTGTTAAGACCCAAAAAAACAAAAACAAATACGCATTTGCACAGAGGAAGATACAATATCTACGACTGGGTGCAGTCATGAGTATCCAAAAATAATCACCTGGTGCCGTGGGCCTTATCGAACTAAATAAATATTAAATTGTAATTAAAGTCATGGGAACGGGGCAGAGTGTGTGTGTACGTGTGTGTTTGCTGAGACAACAACAAATGCTAAGACTACACATAATTTAAAGCTCTTTTGTTTATCGATGTCACACACCTTGGTATTTGTATCTGTAATTGATAAATAAGTCGAAAAGTCTTGACTGAAATTTAATTGCTAATTGCATCGTTTACTGGGCTTACCAACGGGGCACTATCTGTAAACTAAACTAAGTACCTTTGATAGATAACCTTAATTAAGTTGTCGGTTGTCCGTCTGTCCAGCAAATCGAATTCTTTGAATTTTCAAGTGACATGCAAAAAGGTAAAATAAACCAGAAGAACACAGAAAAAAAATGTCCACAAAACTATTTTTGAAAATAGAAAAAAAAGCAACATTGAACTGCACTGAAAACCGCATTATAACAACGAAAAATTTGTAGTTGTAGCGCACACCTGGACGCAGTTGGGTATCTAGATATTAGAATCTAGTCTCCCCAGCAACAACGAACCCATTTGATATCGAACTGTGGCCGCTTGGAGTTTTTCGGTTTTGGCGTCTTTTTGGGTCCAGTATCTGCATCTGTGCCCGAATTTTATCCCCTCTTTTCCGCTCCACATCTCTCAATTTTTATGCGCAAGTGTGACGCATGAATCATACCTCTATAACCCATATAGCCACTGCCGTTGTGCCGTTTGCTTGAAAAGTCATGCGCTTTAAATTTTAATAAATTAATTTTTGCCTTCTCCTTAAGTTGCCTTTGTTGGGTGACTACTTCTAGTATTGTTCAATGTGCATATACAATTTATATACCTTAAATATGACTGGTTGGGCAATTAGCATGGAAATATAAATGTAATTGTGCTGCAAATAGTTGCCAATTTTAAGCTCCAGAGGGGGAGAGGTGTTTATTTCTCTTGAAATAATTAATAATTAAATAATTGAATATATAGAGAGCAGTTAAAATAATAATACTGAATAAATTCAAGGCCCAAAAAGACTTAAATAAAAGCCAAAGTTACACTATTGATTTAATCAGAAATCTATAAAAAAAAATATGTACTAAAATATAGCATCATCTTGGCCTACAATGTATTTACTAATGTAACAGATGGCTTTAAAATATATTTTAAATGTTTTAAAATAAAGTTAAAGCTTTAAATTATATATATAAATTTCACAATCGAATTTTAAAAACTAAAATATTTTCAAAAATATTTTTTTCTATTAAGGTTTAATTTCTATTGAATTTAATTAACAAGATTTACTTAAAACCTCAATAAACAAACAAAAAATCAACCAATAACTTGTAAAATATCCCCAATTAATGTATCCCTTAAACAATTAATGTATCTTTTCAACAAATTCAACCTTTAACTTGCAGATTTTCAACTGAAATTGCAATTAGGAAACCCTTCCTTAAAGTCAACCCAACAGAAATCAAAGCGCAGATGCACAACCATCGCTTAAAATGATGAATAGTTGTTGGTTGCCTAATCGAATACCCAAATCAACTGTCAAGCCTCAAATTAGTTGGTAGAAAAAAAAGGCAAGAAAATAAAAAAAGGAAGCAACGACAACCTAAAGTCCAGCTTAAAGTCGTTTTTTTGGGGTGTAGTCAAAGATTTTTCTCTCCTTTGCTTTCGCTTAAAAAAAATCAATGCCAAAGGCGAGCAGAGAATGAATATTCAGCATAAAAAACGCTGACGACATTTTTAATCCTAAAATCGAGAGACTAAACTCAAACCGAGGAGGAATTCCGAGTTTAGCAATCAGAATTTCAAGGTGGGGGTGTGTGTGGTGTTGTTGTTATTTTTTTCTTTGTGTTAAGTTCGTGATCAGTCCGAAATCTGAGATTTACCTGCGTTCGTGCGATCGCATCGCAGACTGGTATTAAAAAAAATAAATATAACATCCTCTGCTCTCTGAATGCCTGGGAAGAGAGTGTAGAATCAAGATTAGGTTTTAATAATTCAAAGTGAGTCGCTCATTTCCAGTGAGAGGGGGGAAAATGTATCTGAAAACTGTCGAAGTTACCCGAAAGCAGACGTGTGAGGGATTAGCAGTGGGAAGGAGTGTGTGTCTCCGATTTACTTGAAGTAAAAACTGAAATCATGTTACGTTTGTCTCGGGTCTCTTTACATTTATTTTTTCTTGACAAATTCGAAAGAAATTAAACAAGCTAAAATATATATAGGGGAGGGGTGTGTGGGTAAAGGGTGTGTGTAGCTTAGTGTATTATGTGTGTGTGTGTGTGTGTGTGCGAGTCGAAAGGAAGTGGCAGCAGTTCGCAAGCGATTTGGGCTTCTCTCTCCGCATCGCATCGAGCTATTAAAATACAGAACACACCCAAAAAATATTTTAACGACAAGAAAGAAACAATCGGGGCTCAGAAAAGGAGGGAGCTGGGGACCCGGAGACGGCCTCTGATGATCACGGCCTCCGATGATGATGATGACAAAAGGCAGATCGGGGTGACAAGCGCGATTTATGCTTAAATGGTACGCGTTGATGCATAAGTTATGCCCAGCCAGGAATATGGAAGTATCTCACAAATGCCAAGCTACACACAGAACGGCAATTGGCCGGGACCAATCATTAAATAGGGTGTATCTCAGGGGGGTAATCTTAAAAGCATCTTGCAGATATTTTGGCAGAGAGAAGGCATTGCATAAGGTTTGGAGGAGAAAGTAATAAAGAAAAACTTCCAAGTTTTTTTATGAAACAAGATACAATCTTGTTCTTTTAGGTATCTATAAGGTATAAGATACATTGTTGCTTTTTAAAAAATATCTTCACGGTATAACATACATTATAAACATTCTTCTGAGTATCTTAATGGTACAAGATACACTTTTAGCATTCTTTAAATTATCTTTATAGTTTTAGATACATTTTAAAAAGTATTTGAAAAATCTTTTTAGTATAAAATACATTTTTAGCATTATTCAAAGTATCTTTTTAATATAGAATACTTTTTTTGTATTCTTCAAAATATGATTTTAGTCTAAGATACATTTTTAGCTCTTATATACAACTATAAAATGTATCCTAGACACATTTCCAACCCTCTCTATTAAAAACCTCACCAGAAAACATATTTATTAATATTTCTTTTACCTTCAATCACCCGAAAAGTCTGTAATAACCATTTTTAAACCCCCGAATAAACCTCAATTGAATATCCTTACAAAGTATTCCTTCTTTCAACTCAAGACCCATACTTTTTTTTTACAAAACTCCAGCTCCTACAAACACACGAATTAGCTCCAAAGGACAAATGGCCTTCGGCTTGAAGTATTTTTGAGTTCTCGAGTCCATATCGCACAGCTGTCATTATTCCAATAACTGGTTGAACATACATATGCACATATACAGGCGGCACTACAACACAGTCAACACTCGACAACAGCAACGCAAATAAAGAAACGCCATCAGTGCGCAGTTGTTGAAATCGCACAAAAAAGGAGTGAGAGGGGGGACGTGGTGAGGCGAGGCTCACTATAAAATGTTAATCCTATTTTATTAAGTGCACGCCATGCGAAATGCTGGAAACCCAGGCCACGACAATGAAGATCATTATGAGGATGATGACGCCGTAGTCGTCGTCGTCGTCGTCAACCCCTTTTTTTATTTAATTCGGTTTCAGTTTTTGGTATTCTGCCAGCCCTGGCTTTGCTCTTTTTCACCACTAACCTCGACTTTGCTTCCCCTATTCCTATATTCCTATATCTCTATATACCTCTCAGTGTCCATATATCAGCACTGGCTAATCTGGGTATCAGGCCAACAGCAAAAAAAAATTCCTTTTAATTCCGCGAAACTTCAAACGCATTTAAAGTCCAAGGCAAATGTGGGCCAAGTCTAGATTCTTGGCACTTGAGAGGGCTAAGTTTGGATTTTGGCTTATGAAAAGGGGTTAAAAGAAGCCTGATTTGGTCCGAAAATAGATTAAAGATTGAGATTTATGTTTATAGGACTTAAAAGTGTCAACTAAATGAAGGGAATACTTTTAAGAGAACTTTATATAATTTATATATATTTTCAAAGGTTTTAGGGTTGTATATAAGGTAAAAAATCCTTGCTAATAAATCCTTATAAGGTACGCTTAAATCTTCTATAATTTAGTTTAAAATAATAAAGATTTTATTTAGAATTAAATAACCTTTAATACAACCAAAACTATCTCTACTTCCCTTACTTTTTCTTAGCATAAACCCAACCTTCCTCCAAATACCAAATTGATTCTTGTTAAACCCAGAAATCTGCCCAGTTTTAAGCTTATTTTTCCACACTTTCAGCCACTGGGGCGTTGCCAGTCAGCACTTCAGCTACCTGAGATGATTAATTTTTGTCTTGCGCCGATCATAATTTATGAATAAATTCTGGAATTTCAAGGCTCATCACTCGTTGATATTTTTCGGAGGCAAAAAGCAGCAACAATAAGCAGAAAATGCGTTTCCATTTCACGATTATTGTGACTAATTGCGTTTGATTGTCAATTGGTTTGCATGTTGCAGACAAATAAATTAATGGCCAGCAAACGGAGAGTAGAGGGAAAAACAGGGAGCGGGTCTCTGGGCCCGCATGTAAACACATGGGAAAAACAGGGGAAAAGCTGGCGGCTTACGGAAAATGCAAAGCGTGAAAAGTTTACCCCAAAAAATAAAACGAAAATTCTAAGAGTGGAAAAGGGGTTACACAAAACGGTCATATGAAGGGAAAAACAAATAGAGCAGCGCCCTGAGGGTACCATCATATTTATAAGTCGATTGCTATTAATTCGTTACTTAATTGCTGCTCTTATCGAACGACCCAGAGAGTACCCAGTACCCAGTTGCGTTCTTAGTTCGGGGGAAATGTTTTGTATTTCATAGTCGCTCATTGAAAATAATTAAAATTAATTAAGACATTCTCCTCTTGGCGGGCGCGTGTGTGAGCGAGTATCTTGGGTGCATTGCCTAACCGTATCTATAAATTTAAATCATCACTAATTGAGCGACTTTCGGGTGAAGCTGCCAGCGGACTTTGGCTCTCGATTCGAACGTTGATTATTCATTCATTCATATATGTTATATATATATAAGTTTTCATGTTGCAGCAACTGACTAGGCTTTAAACCATCTTTGTTTGCTGACTGATTTGTCCAAAAATTCTCGTCAAGCGGCAAAATATCAAAAAAATATATGAAACACGTGCATTGATTGATTGCCCAGTTATTGTCCCGCCATTCGGAGCTGCGGGGATTAAGTCCCAAAAAGACGCCTTGCCTTCCCTTGGTGGTGGTTCCCCCCATTGTGTTTGTCTGCGTGAGTTTTCCGTGTTCCAAGGAGCCGGAGATGGCCACGTGATCCAGACACACGCGTGTGTGGCCCGCCCTGAGCGAAAGCGTGAAATCCAATTTGAAACTTTTGTATTTAGTTTTAAGTTTTTCACAGTCAAGTACATATGATGGATTATGTTTTCAAAAAGGGCATTTGGCAATGGTTTGTTAATTAAGGGGATTGTCATATATTTAAGTGGAAAATTGAAAGGGATATTTAAAATTTTAAAGAGTTTTATGATATTTCTTATTTTTACAAAATTTTTAAATGGATTTTTTTATAAATTTGATATTTAGAAGGAATAATATAATATTATAATACATTTTTTTCAATATTTTTCGATATTATCGATATTTTAACGATAAATGCAATACTTTTAAAGAAACATTCTTTTTCTCTTTTCTCTACAATTTTCCCTCCAAATTCAATAAAAATACCGTGACTCACACTGTCATCTCTGTGAGAGCCGCTAAAGGATGTCGATAGATGAAATAAAAAGCAGAAAGAAAAAAGCATAAAACATAAAACATAAAGCATATACCGGCATCATCAACACGAGCATAACGCATAAGGTGACTCAACCTGAACCGGCTGTGGCTGTCGCCTGATTGACTGACTGACTGAGTGATTGAATGAGGGATTGACTGATGGACAGACCCAACCAAACAGATGGACATGCATTGTGTTCGAGGCACTTTTCTTACACTTGCATTAATTTTCCGCGTTGTGGAAACCTAGGAAAACTATGTGATGTGAGTGATGGAACGAATTTGCATTCGACATTTGATGCGTTCACAATCGGAGATGGAAACAAAAGCCCAGAGCAGAGCAGCGCACAGTTTTAAAATCAATATGGAGAAATTCTTTAGCCATTAGCATAAACAATTTATTCGATCGACAACAACAGCAGCCTTTCAGCAATGGACTTTATTTGTTTTTAAGGGAAAACCGCCATCGGAGTGTGTCCGTCCGATAAATATACTAATTGTTTATTTCATTTGAGGCGTTTTTTGTTCAATATTTATAAGCCAAGAAGCCATAAATAAGACAACTTATATTCCTTGGCCAAATGGATTTGTATTTATTTATATATACATATATGGGAGGGGGGGAGGTAAAGATTTGAATTTTAAATTGAAATTTTTATGGCACTTGGAAATTAAGTAGTCACAGAACCACACACATACACAGAATCCGAATCAGAATCAGATCAAATCCCATTCCAGATGGTGAAAATGAGCTATAGAAGAAGTTCCCTTAGACCTCCTCCTCATCCTACCCCATCCTATAACCCACAAAGATACTCCTCTCACATATGTAGCTTTTGTGAGCATTAAAAATAAATTCAAATAATTGCCATTTCAATAGACAGCCAATGAAGAGGGGGTGGTGGTGGTGGCGGTGGTGGTGCCTGGCAGCTGACAAAGCTCTAAAAGTGCTTCGAACATTCGGTATTCCAGATTAACTGAATTGTACGAAGAGCTGACAATGTTTGGCAATAAATGGAAAGTTTATTACAGGAACAAGATAGAGATTTAATGGAGGAAAAAACGGAAAAATATGTGTGTTTCGATGAAAGATACAAAAGTATCTAGAATATGTAGGGATATTTAGAGGTTATCTAAAGTTAGTTTTCAAAAGCTGTTGCTCTTTTTTTATTTATCTCTCTTTGAAAAATAGATATTACGTATAAAATCAATTAGAAACTAAATTTTTTCAACAAGAAAATATTAAAGAATTTATTAAATAATTTAAAGAGGATAAAAATAAAAAATAATAAATAAAATAATTAATTATTCTTTATTTATTTCCCAAATACAATATATTTCCTTTGCTTTTTACCCATACAATATATAATACAAACCTTAATAATTACATTTACTATTAATTCCTTGTAAATACCACATTCCTTTCCGAAAACTGTCAAGTTAATTATTGTCGTTTACAAATTACCATTCATTTTAGTAGCCCATAAACCATTTTCCTATATATATTCCTTCTCTGTTTGATATATTCCCTGAGCAAAGCAGCTTTTGCATTTTTATCATCTCAAAAAAGAAGAAAAGAAGCCTTATATTTGGCATCGAATTAATAAGGAGATTTTCAGTATGGAAGAACATGCTCCAAATGTGTGTAAATATTCCTCATTACAGCCACTTTTTGGCCAATTATGATTATGCCCCGCATTATGGCCAGATATATATGTACATAGATGAATATATTCCACGATTATCGGCCACGAGTCTTGGGAGCATGTGTTTGTAAGAGTGGCAATTAATAAAAACAAATGTGGTTGTTTCATCTCGACACACACTCCTCTCCTCTTGTGAGTGGAAACATATCGTCCAACATTCTCGCCCGACTTTTCAATGGAAAATAGGGAAAAATGAAGGAGAATAAGAAGTGCTCGGAGGGCGGAAAATATCGAAAAATACGAATATGATTTGTGTAAAAGTTTCGACGTTCGCTTTTGGCTGTGATTAAGCACTCGAAAAAGTGTAATTGCAGCGATATATATGTACAAATATGTGTATATGTGGGCACTTAAAAATAGCAGCCCCCGACTAAGACCATAACTAAAGCCCATATGGATCTGAACGATCTCAGAGGCAGCAGCAGCTGGCGGTGAATATTCCGAATACAACGACCAGAACAACGACGACGACCACGACGACTGCTTATAGTCAATTTTTGAATTATTGTGAATCGTTTTTCGCTTTCGTTGTTCTCTAATTATAACAACATCATAATCATAATCGCAATCATAATTTCATATTTGGCTGACTCTTCGCATTTTGTGGCGTTCTTAATGTGCCAAAAGTTTATTTGTATCCCCGCCAAGCACACGAACAAGCACAGATACAGATACAAATGTATCTCACATATGGCATAGCATTTTCTTTTCAATATTTCTCAAAAACACAAACACCACAACAATTTTGCTTCATTTTTCTTTTCAAATCTTGCATTTATTGCGATTAATTTGAAAAATGAAAAATTCGGTATAATTTGAGAAATGCGTTTGTGAAAAATTGTTGACAGTAGAAAGTACAGAGGAAAAAGGGCATATACTCTCTTGGATTTTGCCTTTACAACTAACATAGTTTGGTGATATAATGGGTCCTCTTATCGTTATTTTATTTTAAACTTCCTCTAGAAATAGGGTACTTTTTTTTGTACAAGTTAGACTTGCTAGGAATTGAGAGTGATTAGACTTAAAATGCTTTAAATTTTAGATAACATTCCCGAAAGATATATCCGGTATTTAAATTTGGTTTGAATTGTGAGTAGTTTATTAATAAAACATTCCTTAATTATAGATCTTTAAGGCATATACGACTTAATCTCTAATTAGTTTTTAATTTCTTAGAACCTTTATCAGCCAAGACCTTCATTCATATTTCTTTCCCTTATTTATGCCTTAGTTATTTATCAATAAATATATTTCCTGTTATTCCCTGTTTGCTAATCTCAAATCCCAGTTAGAGTCTCCAAGGAATAAGTGTACAGATCCCCAGGGATAATGAAAAATGCGCTTTTGCGATAAACCCACTTAAGCTTGAAGATACTCAACGAACTTTGATTAAGACACAAAATTCGCTGGAACCAACCTTTACATATATATATAAAATATATATTTTTGGCCAGATTCTCCAGTTTGGAAACGGAAGTGAGCTACGTCAATCGTAGTTCCTCGCTTGGCTTAATTGTATTATTGTTCATATATTGCTTTATGGCAGGCCCAGAGCAAATAAATCGCAAAATCGCACAAATCAGAGCCGCCTTTTATGGGTGCAGCGCAAATGCTTAGCGCTTAAGTTAAGCGAATCAGCCAGCGCCGGAAATTATAGAAATTACCGATGCCAATATTATTGAGCAGAAATTAATATGCAAGCGAAGAGAGATTAAGCTAAATTTATATGTACGTCGCAGCGTCGAGTGCGTGCCAAATAAAAAGTATATTTGCGATTCTAAATCGGAATACAAGTATGTAGAATACATATATCTCTCCATTGCTATATCTCATTTTATTTGCAATCTAACCTATACACATATATACTCAACATTGGCACTAAAAAGATACCAAGACAAGACCTAATGACTAAGACTAAGGAGTGTCAGCCGCAAGTCGCACAAACTTGGCTAATAAAGTAGAAATTAGTGAGACGGTAGGGTAAGCTGATTCATATCGCTTATGAAAATACTATTACGTTTTCTGGCCATATAAAGCCACATGAATATTACAGATTTTTTTTAACAGCTTATCGCGGCTAGATATTTGTGTGTTATTTACCTACTAATGAATTAGTCAGTCAGAAAAATCAGTGATAATTGGAGGGGTTTTACTTGAAAATAGAGAGTGATTATTGTGGGAATATGTAATAATTTGTATATTGACTTGTTTGATTTCGGTGTTATCAGTAAAGTGTATTTTTGCTGTTAACTACCAACTTGAGTGGAGAAAGCCCCCACTAATTAGAGGTTCTAAATAAAAAAAAATATATGTATTTTCTGAAAACCTATAACTAAATCCATTCTTTATACAGTTTCTTATCTTTTCCACACAAATCTATTTTAAAAACCCTTTTCAATAATTAAAAATAGTTGCAGGCCTGAGTTTCAGATTTAAATTATATTTTTTAAGCTGAGTATTTACCATTTTGATTGTCTGTTTTGCTGCGTGTTTGTTTTTCTAAAAAGTATCCTTCCTGTGGAAAGTTGTCTCTTTTGTTTTGTTGATAATCCGTAAAAGGCAAAAGTTCTAAAAGTTGTTTATGTTTGTTTTTTTAGTTTGTTTTCTTGGCAAGTTTCCTGCACATAATAATTCACATTGGTAAATTGGTTTTTTATTTTATATATTTTGTTCACTCAAAACACGCACACACAATCTATAGTGTTTTAAAATCCAATATTAGGGTTTTCATTGGGAATATATAGAGTAGAATAAACGCAGAAGGAAATCCGAAAGACGCTGGAATTCTATTTATTTATTATTTTAATTTTTTTTTGTGTTGCCGCTGCTCGCGTTCGCACTGCTGCACGTTTAGTTACTGACTAAGGGCGGGCAATTCAAAATTTTTTTAAATTCATCGGCCGGCGGCGTCTGCGTCGTCGTCAGCGTCGACGTCGGCTGCGGCAAACACACAACAAAAACCAAAAACTAATAAAATCAATTACAAACGCACACACACACTGACGCTCGCCGAAAGATAGCGGAGCCGAAGAACTGCCGAAGGCGCTCTTCGTGCTCGTGCGCGGCTTCGTATGAGTTATGAGAGAGCAATTCAAGTGCTTGCCTCTCTTCGGGGTTTCCCTCTGTGTAAGTGTGTGCGTTTAAATGTGGGCCAAAAGTAATGACAATTGAAATGTGGCTCTCTCTTGCCGTTTCTCGCTCACTCTCTGGGAAATGAGTGGGTGTTTGCACCAGGCTTGTGTGCCTGTGTGCGTGCTGCCAAATGAGCCAAGCAAAACAAAAAGGCAAAAATGCGGCTACAACAATAGCAACAACAGCAACAGTGCGGTTCTGCTCAAAAAATAAAATCAAATAAAAGAGATTCTGAATTATTTGCCAGCCCAGCAAAAGACTCTTGGAAATGTAATTTCTTATTCCTGAAAACTTATGAAAAAAAGGAAAAAGGCATAATATTCGGTGTTGCCAGGACATTTTACGTTTTATTTCTTCGTTTACTTATTTACTACATAAATTGCAGAAAAATGTTGTAGTCTTTATATAAATACATATTTTTGTACTTGTCCCATTATTACTTTGTCTGTTTTCAAAATCAGGCTTAAGTATATCTAAGATAATCAAGCTGTAGAAATCTTAGAAGTTGCGTATTTATCTGAGGTATTTATAAATAAATCCGAAAAGTTTTTATGTCCTCTAAGAAGGTGTCAAAAACTAGGCTATAAAATTAAAGTTGCAGCGGAAATAAAAAAGCGCAATATGGCAGGTAAACATTTTTATTGCATACTTTTTGGCACCCTTTAACGAGATTTTAAGACCCTTAAGATTTCTGAAGGAACTCCATGTATTTAATGGAATTTATAAATTTGACCATTAATAATTTTTAGGAGTCTCATATATACTTTATATATTTTTCCCTAAGACTGATTAGTAGTCTTCTTTGGCTGAAAAAAATCCTCAAGGATGGTGCAGCTGCAAGGCATAATTTTTGGGTGTTCCCAGCGAACCTCCCCCTTTTGGCTTATTTTACTTATTTTTTATTTCCTCCGCTTATTGCTCAAATTTCACAGCAAACGAATGAATCGAAACGAAATGAAACGCAACGATATAAAACGAACCCTCATGTCAACGACCGTTATTACAGTTGCCATCATCATCATTGCAGGACCAACCCGACCCGTTCCGACCCAAACCGAACTGAACCGTCAGTAATTACACAGAAAAGTTCCATATCGCATATACATAAGCCGCAGGAGCAGCGCATAAATCGCAATTAATCAAGTGCAAGCCAATGCCGCTAAAACTCACAACTCCCAACTCTCGCACCCTGGAACACTCGTGGAACTGGGAAATAGCAATAGCAACCCTCCTAAAAACCTAAACCCTAAAAGCAAACCCAAACCCAATTTCAATTCCAATCCAAATCCCAACAAGTTCAAAAACTCGTCTCCTCTCGCTCGCTTCCTCAGCTGGCAATTACCATCGGGCAGCCCATCCTGCTTGCTCTCACTGTGCCAGCAGCAAGCGGCTGCTACTAAAAATGTAATCATTATGCTTTATCGTGATAATCAGCAAAGGCAGCAGCTATAGCTATAGCAGCAGCAGCAGCAGCAGTCGCACTGGAAATCGCAGTTAGGAGCAAAGTTTTTATACCCGTTATGAATAAAGGGTGTCACCGGGTATATTCCATATTTTGTATCCATTTCGAGAGAGTGACAGGAGGCAAACGGATTATGCGGGAAAGGTGAAGGGAGATAGTTGAGATAATGGTTCAAAATGTGAATATTTTTAATTATCTAAGGGTTATTTTGAGTAATGGGGGGAATGATAGATTTCTTTCAGGATCAAACTATTTATATTAAATTATTTTTTACTAAGTACGGTAGGCGTTTTTTTTTTTTTTTTACGATAGTTTTTTCAGTTCTTTCGGTAGTTTAAAACCCCAAAAACGTAGTGCTTTCAAGAGTTTTGTATGTTTTTTATATTAAATTAAATCAACTGCTTTCTTCCCACATATTAATGGGTATCAATGAGCTTGCTAAATTGATGGCGCCCGCGTCCTTACTACCACTTGTTTTCCCAGGACGAAATCACAGCTAGTATATAACAAAGGAAAAACCCCAACGCAAATAACCATTCGTACTAGCCGGTGGCCGAGGGGAGTTAGAGAGGTAGAGTTCAGGCATATCCAACTGGCAAACAAACAAACTAAATTACAACAATTCCAAAAATTTATAATTGTGCTCGGCTAACACACACACACACACTAACAAACACAGGAGGAACCACCACCCAAGTCACCACCCCATGATAAACCCCCGACCATTCGTAATAATCATCATTGGCATCGGCATCATCATCATCTCGGGGTTTTTTGCCTTCTCGCCTTACAATTCGCCATGGAAGGGTAAGGGGGAAAGGAGCGAGAACTAACAAAAACAAAAGCAAAAACAAAAATCAAAGGCAATGGCAATGGCACACACACAACACACAAAAAAAGGCAGTTAAGTTAAAATGTACTTAGAGTTTAAGCGTAACCCCGAAATCCCAACCTAACCCGAAACGAGATTGTGTGTTTTAAGCGTTTTAGTTACAGCCCAAGCCACCCTTCTCGCTCTAGCTTACCCTGGTTCCCCTTCTTGTAACTTCTCATCCTTCTCCTTTTTTGGCCACCTCAACCCCCTTTTTTGCTTTCTTTGCCAGCCTGCTGCTGCTCGCTCTTTTGTTGCTGCAAAGTCAGCCATCTTGTGCGGCGTTATTAAATTTTATACAAATACTAAAAATGAAATCAAAATTTTCTTATTACAATGACTATTTTGAGACCATCCCCTGGCTACGTCCTTCGTGTCCTTCTGCCTTCGCCGCCTGCTGTCCTTTTCTTTGCTTTTCTTTTCTGTTCTCGGCTCTCTTATCCAACTTCTGCTTCTTCTCCAACAGCTGTGCTTTGAGTTGATTCGGTCTCCTTTGATGGAGAGGGAGAGAGGTACGTGGCAAGCTTTTGGCTCTACCCTAACTTTAAGGAGTTCTTTAAATTGGTTATGGGACTAAAAGAGAAAAGTGTCTCACGTACTTGATATCATCTTGAAAGACATGTCAGACGTTGTACTCTATATAACACTTCTTTCTCCATGTCTTCATATTATTTATAAATCCATTTAAATTATTTTGTAAACAATAATCTCTTCATAGAGCACTTAATAATTCGTTGTTCCCGAAAATTAAAACCAATTCCATGGCTCCAGCTCCTCCTTGCTCGTATTATACGTATTTTCTTGGTGTGTGTGCGTTGTGTAGAAATGAAATCGTACTTATGCCACTACTTATCGACTGCATTCATTGTTGGCTCTACGTAAAAGTTTTCAGTTTTTGGCTGTTGACCCCACTGCCTGCCCTGCCCACCGCCCATGCCTTGTCCACTATTATATTCACCCCCTTTAATTGTAGAAACTTTCCCTTGGCTTGGAAATCCTGTAAATGTCTAAAGGAAAAATCCATAAAAATCAATTAGAAAATTTTCGTTGCAGGACAAATACAAAATCCAGCAATGAAAATAAAAATAAAACTTCAAGGAGAAGTGGAAACCAAATCAGAGTCAGTCAGCAGAAATATTTTACGACTTCCTGTGGGCAACTAAATAAATTTGAAAATTTTAGATTCTACCTTCACGAAAAGCAGATACCAATGCTACCTGAGCGTACTTAAAATTTAAATTAAACACTGTCAAGGTTGTGGCCTAAACAAATCTTGTCCGATAAGCCAGAAAAAACATCGGGGAAAGAGAAAGAAAAATTCCAAAGATACGATAGGATACCAGGGAAGGACAAGTAGTGATGAATAATACCAATCACGTACTCGGACGGGCAGGGGACGGGGCCCACCTTCGTGGCCTAATCAAAAGAGTATTGTAAACTAAGCCAAAGACAAGACAAGACGGGAATTCCAATTCTGAAAGGATCGTCAAAGATCGTTCGTCAGGCAGCGGAGAACTCAGACTCAAAATGCGTAATCTCACACACCAAAAATGCTGCAGCGCACAAGAACAACAAATTAAGTGCCAGCACACACACACTACATACATAAATACTTAAACTCACCTACACCACACCTTCGCAGGTCTATCTACATAAATCTATGGAATGAAAACATTTTTCATGCTTCAAAGATAAAGAGAAATGCACTGGAAAAATAAATATAAAACGTCATAAAAATCATGAGGTTTTTACGATTTATAGTAGAATAAATTTAAATATTAGTTATGAGAAATAAATTTAAATAGCATGATTCCTATACCATTATTAAGATATTTAAAACCTTTAACTTCTTCCATTTTCTTTCTATTTTCCCATTTAACCAACAATTTTTCTCCGTGCAGAGTCACTGAGAGTGATCCATTGGGAGACAATTAGTCGAGCTGAGACAGGCTTCCATCTCGCATCTACAGACTGACGATGAAGAGTCCCTGTCCCTC
The DNA here is from genome assembly GCA_018904815.1 of Drosophila ogumai. Lineage (NCBI taxonomy): Eukaryota > Metazoa > Arthropoda > Insecta > Diptera > Drosophilidae > Drosophila > Drosophila ogumai. Next base: position 28,720 of record JAEIIJ010000071.1, read on the forward strand.
CACGACCCCTCCCGAAACCCATGGATATTCTGCGTTAAAAGGTCAAGCCGACTTCTTTGATATTGAAGAATTGATCTATGGTCCCTCTCCTGGCATCCCACTCGCACTCACTTTGTGCGTGCATTTTATACGCTTCGTTCTTAGTGCGATATTCCTTTTATTTCTTGGTTGTTGTTCCTCTCCTTCTTCTGCTTCGTTTTTAGTGAGTTGCTTCGTCAAAATGATTGATTTGTAGGTGATGAATTACAACAACATCGGGCATCGGGAGTATGCGAGAGAGGTATTCTAAGGTCGGGTTAGTTAAGAGACCGACAGAGAGATGGATATATGGGATAGCCGGATGGATGTGTGAGAAAGGTATGGGACATAGTGAGGATTAAATACGAAATTTTCCATTTAAAAATATCTCTCATTGTTCGCATTCGTTTTTTGTTTGGTTTTTTGTGTTCACCGCTGCTCTTCGTTTGCTCATTTCTTTTTTTTTTTTTTTGGTGGAGGCTTAAAACGTTTTCCACAGATATATCTGATATCGGGATTTGGGAAAATTAATTATTGTAGCTTGGTAGACAATGACAATGTGGGAGAGTCACTGCCAAGGACGACGAATGCCTGTCATTTAGTTGACGAAATTCTGGGCAGGGCTAAAAGGACTTTTTTAGAAAAGACCGGGGATCTTATAGCGAGATAACGAAGAAATCCCATTAAGTATAGACAGTTTTTCTTTCTTTCTATATTTTTTTTAAGCATTTCCTGGCTTTATTATATCAGATGGAATGCATAAGATTGGATTTGGAAGAAGTGATTATATAAAGGAATATGAATTTATAGAAGTCCTTCAAAATACATTACGGTAAATCAAATTATATACTTTTATTCACTGAATTATGAAATTTATTCATTAAACATGGAGTTTAGATATAGAATAGAGGGTGGAAACTAATTTATAATAATAAATATTACTAAGGCGACTTTTAATAGGGGTTATATCCATTGAAATCCTTTTCAAATTTATTCCCGTCAAGTATTTTATTAAAACTTAGACACATGCTCTGATATGGGATTTCTACTATTAGGACATAAATCCATACTTTTCAATGAAGTTCAATTGTTTCGTTTTACGAACTTTGAACTATCGTGCGAGTAATCCCACCCCTCTCGTCACGTACAATCATTCCAGTTCAACAACTCCATTCACCACTCTGTTCAGTACTTTATAGGCATTACCTCCCCCAACCCGATAATACCCAACTGGTCGCGGACTAATTCGCACATCTTTCGGCAGTTTAATGCATCATTTTGAGATTTTAGCCCTTCCTAAAAATAAAAATGCAAAGTGGCTGTGGAAAAATATGTGTAACAACCCTATTTCTAGTCGCTTGAATGGTGCAAGTACATACTTCGCGGTTCGGAGTCGGGGAAATTGATGGAAATTTTGTAAGCCATAAGACAATGGCTTTGATTTTTATATATATAAAGAAAAGGGGCGGTGGTTCGAGTTCGTTAATAAAAATCTAAGGGCAAGACCAAACGCAAATGGTTTCAATGGTAATCAAGAATTTTTAAGACCATTAATACAGTTACACAGCAAGCCATAAATATACAAATTTACACAGCGAAGTGTGCATAGAAATGGATTTGAATACATTTTGATTATTGCCCTGGTTATTTCTTCCCCCATCACCAACATCACCAACATCATCATCATCATTATCATCATCGTCATCGTCAGCAATCCATTCTGTTTCGTATCTCAGGGCAAATATCTCAACTTTGTATCTGTATCTGGGCTTTGTTCGCGCAACCCTGCAACTAAAACGTATCTCGGCAAGCTCTGTGTTGTGTCACTTTTTTCTCCTTCAGCTTCTTGGCTAAATATGTAAATACATTTGCCTAACTTTAGAGCCGAGCTCTCGGCGTCTGTGAAATGTGATTTGGCAATCTTTCAACAAAAGGGGGAAAATTGAAATACGCTTTCAACGCCAAAGCGATTTGAATTACAAATGCCGAGCGCAAGTACAGTTCCCGCCCGACCAGATGCGTAGATACTTTTCATACCTACATTCGCCATCACCACCACCACCACCACCCACTTTTCACTTCAGACTTTCAGACTCAAAAATATTGTCACTGGCAGGCGGCAGAGATTTAAAGTTCCTTAATAATAGTTGTTGCATCCCCCTGGATTTATGATCCTTTGAGGGTTGCTGCAGCAGCAGCAGCAGTCTCAGAACTGTGAGATTGCATTATTAGTCCAAAAATCGGGGGGAGAGGGACACCTGTTCAAATGGTAATTCAATCTCCCTTGTCTAAAATAGAAACTGAGACACACTCCGGGGCCTTATGGATTGTATGCATCATTCGCATCTATAATCTGCAAACAAAAGGATCTAAGGACGAGACAGCTGCGCAGTTTTTGGCAAGGCAAAGTCGAAGGAAGGCGAAAAACTAGTTCCAGAAACTACGCATATAAGCCAGCAGATGGAAAGAGGAGCAACAAAGACGCATTTTTGGCTTTTCAGCCCAAGGACCAGGGAGATTTTCAATTACGTTTTAAAAGAACACTGAAAGAAATGCTATTATTTAAAAAGGAAAATGAATTTATGTTAAAAATATTATACAGTTTTGTATTATTTTTTATTTTTTACAACAAAAAAAAAAATGCAAATGAAATTTGGCATCAGAGAGGCGCTTATGAAGATACGTTACTCGCAGATACTTTACTCTCAGATACTTTACTTGCATATACTTTCTCTATAATAAAATACGTTTATTGATAATTATAGTTAAAAGAACCCTTGAACCTTGAACAATTTCTTACAAAAAGAATCCACTTATGTTTTCAAAAACACGTACAAAAATAATTCCTAAAACTACACTCATTTATTTTCTGTGCACGTTTATCCTAAGACATGGATCAGCCGTTGACTGGAAATAGATTCTTCCGTCACTAGACGCTCTCATTATATTCATTCCTCCGCCCTATTCCCAAACTTCTATACGTGGTATTCCTGTTTCTATAAGCAAAACAAAACGAAACCATAAACCATTAGCATGAAAAAAAGGATAACGTGTTTCTTTTGTTATCTCTCTCCCTAGTCAGTCGTTCAGACTCAATGTCTGTTTGTGTTTGCACAAGACGCAAAAATTTTTACCAGGAACATGTAGACCAACAACAACAACACACACACAATAAATAAAACAAATCCAAATGGAAGTCCGCCTCAAGGTACGAATCATATTGCTCAGGTAGTCAGTCCAGAGCATTGAAATATCTTTTATTTCAGCGTTTTAGGGTGTTCGTTTCAACTTTTCAGCTCTCATATTTAGTTTCGGTCTTGGATTTTGCGTGCGATTTTATATTCCCTTCGCACAGCTGGTAGTTGTACAGTTGATCTCGGGATCGGAAATGCTATTTGATAGCTAGAATAAATAATCTTCACCCTTGGGCGGCACTGAGCGTTCTTTCAAGTTAAGTGAACTGAACATCATCATATTTTCATCCTCTCCTATGCTTTCTGTTATTTTAGTTGTGCGTTTTGGGATTATAAAGGGAGGAATATTTTAATGTGATACGTGAGGCATTGTTCGGATGACAGGAAAGGGGGAGATATGATTAACGTTCAAAGTAATTTAAAAATTTAATTAATTTCTTTTGGGTAAGAAACACCCTTTTATATTACTTTATAGAACCCTTTTTTGGAAGGCTATAAGTTATAATGATATGTACAGAGGTTTTCTCTATTTAAAAATCTGATAAATATGGTAAAAACTATATTTTCTTAGTTAATTGAATTTTTTCTCAAAAGGAAAAGTTATTTTACAACATTTCCAGCTAAAATCAAAAGTCAACAGTTTGTCTCTTGCGATTTTGCTGTTGTTTTTTCTCTCTTCCTTTTGTTTATGCTTTGCCCTACATTGCACATTATTGCCCCACACTTCTCCTTCTCCGTCTTGGCTTGTTTATGTTCTTATTTCCACTTCCACTGGCTTCCTTCTGCATCCCAACAGCATGTGTTCCAGCTCCCTTCCAGTGTCCCTCTTATGCCAACTGTTGACATTTTACAGTTGTGGTCGCCGCACGGTGTCCTCTTTCTTTCCTGCTTTCTTATCAGCATCAGCAGAACAAGATGAAGAGGAGATTAGGGAGAAAGAGCAAAAGAGAGGAAAGGGCAGTGCAATATTGTGACAGACTGCAACACCTTTGGCATCGAATTGCGAGCGAAGGACACATGCCAACCGGCTTAATACCATTATGTTGCATATTTAGTGGCATTTAGCCGCCGCTGTCCCATATCCGTATCCTTATCCCGATCCCTAACCTGAATGTGAACCCGGGGCCGAGTCTTGAACCTGACCTATGGCCATACATGTGTATATTTGCCTGCACATGTTACTCGCACGCACGAACGAAAGGCCAAAACAAAACAGAAACAAAAAGGCGGAGAGCAAGGACAGACTGCTCACCTTTTTGCGGGAGAGCAAGTGGCAGGGGGAGGAAGGTAGACAGCAGCAAGGGAAGGGGGGAATCGTCATGCGGTGGCAGTGTGGGGGAGGAGGAGTGCGGCCCGCTCTCACAGCATGTGTTCGTGTGTTCGGCTGTTGCTTTCTTTTTTGCACTCACAACCGCTCCTCTGGCTCTTCCACTCGCTGTGTGCCTCTCAGCACGTGAGTAAATGTTGCTGTCCTTTTTTTGGAGTGTGTGTGTGTGTGGGATGAGACGGCGCGTGTCTGTGTGAAATTGCCTGGCGACATGTGCATGTACGGGTGCGACTCCAACAGGTGTTGTTGCCATTTGTTGTGACGGCGGCGGCAGCAATCGCTGTCTCTCTCGCTCTACCAATTCACTAAAATTCATTGATGAAAACTATAAAGGGAATATGCAATATTAAAGTAACTGTACCTTTTAAGGATATTTAAACATATATTAAAATAATTTTAAAAATTCCTAATGGTTTTAAAAATACCAAAAAACTCTACAGAAAAATTTAAAGTTAAATTTCTCGATGTTTAAAAAACAAAGCCAATATGAATATAGAGTAATAATATGTAAGCTTCAAAATAAAGCCTCTTTAAGGACTTTAATACATTCAAAGGAACCCCCATATCCATCCACTTAACAACCAAAACAACTGCCAATATCAATTTCTTTCAGTATTCCAGCATTTCCCCCACAAATGAAAACATAAACCCAAATTATAAATTCATTTTTACGTCAAAGGCAAAGCAAGTAGCGAACAACAAAAAGGCAACCACATCAATTTATCTCTATAGAGAACCTCTTATGTCTATTTCTCTTTTTTTTTTTAACGAAAGCCAATGAAAAAGCAACAGACACAGAAATAGCCGAGGCAACAACAACAATGAAATCAAAATGGGCGCTAGAATAATGCATAAAAAAGTCTCAACAAGTCAGACAACTTTGAGCTAAGTACACAATACATCTCTCGCACGCAGCTGTATTTGTGTAAATATGTATTTAGATATGTACATATGTATGTTTGTATATAAGGCAAGTACCCAAAATAACCAAAAGCTGAGAACTGAAGCGAAAGAGTGAAAGACAAATTGTTTTCAAACGTCGTAATCAAGAAATGATTTCTTAAAATATGCGCGTTGTCGACTTTTTGAATTCGGACCCATTACAATGGAAATGAAAAGGGGGGAGGGAAGAAAAAGAGGGAGGGATATACAAAGTTACAGTGTTGGTCAGATCGAAGTTGGTAATACCCTAACATGAACTATTTTGGAACTATGGGAGCTATGATTATCTTTAGTTACTTAATAACATTACGATTTTCCTTAACCCTAAAATATTTATTATTGGTACTGTTAGGAACTGCATAACCCAATTTAACCACAAAATACCAAATAAATTAAACCTCCTTAAGTTAGAGTATAGACAATTGGTTAAATCTCCAAGGAACCGGCAGGCGGAAATAAAACTCACTTAGTGATGAGATGAAGGCGAAAAACAGGAAGCGAAGGGATGCGATGCTCTGTGCCAAAGGGATGCAAAATGCCCAAAAGATAGTTTGATAAATCTCCAAACACAAGGAGACAGACGGAGAGATGAGCACGAAAGTGAATCAGTAAAGATGAAAAGGAGTTGTTTCCGTTTGCAACCTCCAGCTGGTTTTTTTTGAGGTTTCGTCAACGCTTTGTCCCATTGTAATAAAGTACAGTTTCTGTGGTTGCAACCCAAAGATACTTTTGTACCAATTACGAAACAAGGGATATCTATCTTTAATGGAAAAGAATAGAACGAACACTTCCCGTATCTATCTGCCATTTGTATATATGAATTTATGATTTGATTACACCAGCTCAAGTGTCGCCGTTCCTTCGTTCCGTTCGTGTATCTTTCGGATACACACAACATTTGCTAATGGCTTTTGTTTACTCGAATCGGAATCTGAATCTGACGAAAGGGCAGCTGGCTCCGATTCGGATTGATTGGTGTAATGTAGTGCTATATAGAAGTATATGTTAAATGTCTTCCCCTCAATGTGCGGATTGCTCAAGTCGTGCCTGAGTCGTCCCGGCCACTTGAGAGCTCACAAATTGTCGCATTTCAATCGGTCTCCACCACTCTGCTCGACTCACCCTTCCTCAAATCTCTCAATGCCGCCCCATATCGACGCACGGGGTTTGAGTTCCGCTCCATTGTCATTTTGTATCTGGGACGTAGCCTCGGTTTGGGTTACACCGTTTTCGGGTTCTGGGACTCAAACTTCGATCCCCTATCGGCGGAGTCCAGTCATAGTCATAAACTTAAGTAGACGCGACCCTTTTTGTGGGGGAAAGAGAATGCTTCAAGTAGTTGAAAGAGCTCAATTAATGGAAATTATAGAACACTCAAATTGGTATACCAAATGTCAAGATAATACCACTCGGCTAGCGGGAGATAGGAACCGGAACTGGAGTACTCTAGAGCTGGGATCAGGAAGTTTAAAGGAAATACAATTATTAGTTGGGTTAATAGCAAAAATTTTACCAATAACGTAACAGAATTTTAGGAGGTTTAAAGCCTTAAAACATTATTCAAGTCAACCTAAAATTCCCAAGTTAAAATTCAGCGTCATAATATCACCAAATTATTGAAAGTGTCAAAGTTAGTCTTCAGCAAATGATAACCGATAAGATTTCTTGACAAGAAAAGAATTTGGTAAGCCAAAAAAATACAAAAAAATTGTATGGCGTTACCCATCTTATTTTTATAAAAAATTTTCTGTAAGCTTGCAGATTTTCTTGATTTTTCAATAAAATAATTTAAACTAGATAAAGAAATCAAGTTTCTGGTATAAGAGGAATTAAATATTAAAGAACCCAAAGAGTGTAAATTATGTTTAGTCGAGTTAACTAATGGAGTGGGAGCATGGCAAAAAAGTTAACAGAATATGAGCACAAGGAGTTGGGGTGCGACAACATTTATTTAATGCGTCGACAAGGATTGTTTCTCGAGTCAAGTGAGGAGGACGAGGCGTTGATGGTGGGCGGAATAATCGTTATAGTCGTTGCCCACAAAGGCGGGCCACCCCTTTTGTCGAGTTCAACAATTGTTTGGTATAACTTTTCCCCCAAGTGCGAGTGGGGGAATGCTAGCCATGGGGAGTAACTCTTAAATCGCCATCGAATGATTCCCTCGTCTAAGTTTAACAAATGCATAAATAACGAATAAGAAAGCACGGCACTCATTCATACCCACACACACACAGAAAAACCCAGCCAGACTAAGTAAATTATCAAAGTTTTAGGCTCCACCCAGATGTGCTGCTGTATGGGTTACCACACCATATATAAATGTTCATATATATCGGGTATATTTATATATATATGTATATATTTGCTCAACTAACTGGTTTTTGTTGCGTGAAAAGTAAACAACATTTAAATTAGCGAATAAAAATGTATTATTAATGCGAAAACATGTTTATAGAATCAACAAATAAGAACCCAGAGAGCGAGCGAGCGGGAGCGACAGAGCGAGACGGACTATGCAATTGTTTAAAACGAAAGGCAGCACAAAAAGAGCTTTGTGTAAAGATTAGGGCGGAGCCCAGCCCCAAAGAACCAAAAAAAACCAACGACGTTGCTCTCCACTCTCCCAAAAAACATTAAGCGAAATTAATAAATTAGATTCGGAATACGAAATTTCATCATGGCGTCTCAACTGACGCAGAGGAAATCGGAGAACATATGTATGATGTGAGTGTATATATTTAATTTTTGTTGACTTTTTATATATTCTTTTTTTTAAGAACTGTCGGCGATGAATGGAAATATTATCACGTAGCCAAAGGTGGGGGCCGAATTAACTTATTATAAATAAATCAAGCTGAACACTCATAGGTTTATTTCATGGAATTGAGTGATAAATTTAAGGTAATAGAAACAAGGTGTTAGCTGGGAAACTATTTTTTATAGATGATCAAGTTATAATGGTATTTTTAACAGTTTTTTAGTTGTAATTTTTTTATTTATTTAAGAAAACTTTTGCAAAATCGTATTTATAAGGAAGCAAAATAAAATAAATAGAGAATATTGCCCCCAAAATTTCCCAGTACGAATTTAGGCAACGATTATCATAGATGTTGTTCTTTTTTAGTTCAGATTTTGGATAGATACATTTAAATATTAAATAATGACTACATTTTTAGGAAAATATTTTTTTTAAATAAGGAAAGGAATTGCTGACTCCCTTCCTTCATATAAATAATCAACCTTAGCCTTTTATTTTTAGCCCAAAGCTGTCAAGTCTCTCTGTAAGCCACACTTTAAAAACTGCGCCCCAAAAACTAGTTTTTCTAAAGCCTTTTTATATTCATTTACTTTTTGTGTAATCTTGTTGTTATTTTTGCAAAAACATTTTAATTTCAAGTGACGCAGAGAGAAGCTTTAGGTTTTCCATTATTTGACTTGACTTGTGTTCTGCGTTAGATTTTTGTGGCTGTGGCTTGGCACGTTTTACCAAACCGAATGTAGCTCGCAGATACAGATACATAGATAGATGTAGCCAGACCGGACAGACATACCTTTGCCGCATACTTAACGCACTCGAGTGACAATAATTGAATTCATTATGGAGCGAGAACTGGCCAAGAAGTTGGAGAAAAAAACACCGAACTAAGGAGAGATAGGTCTGGGATTAACAATGCCAGGTAATTAACCCCATAGATCCACTGGCCTTGACTGTGGCTTGGGGACTCTGGTCTGTCACCAATCGTGGCAGGCTTATTCGATTTTGTGACTGTTCTGTTACCATTTTTATTTGGGCTACGTGCGGGTTTTACTTATTAGCCCCCTAATTACCATATAGTCATACCACCGCATAGTAGCCACTTCTTCTTGGCCATAAAGCTAAATACTTCTCGGCTGACTTTCCTTCCTGCCTAGCTTTGCCATTATATTGACATGATCTTCGTGCAAGTTAAGTTTATTTTTTGTTTTTTTGCAAACTAACGAACAGGGCACACAAACTGAGAACCGAGAAAGAAAATCGTTATCAGTTGGGAAGAGAGGTCAACAAACCGCGGATAACACTCAGCCAGACCATACCCCTACTGCCTTTTCTGGCTTGGCTTTCTTTATCAGATAATTGAGCCAAAGGTAAGCAGAGTGCGCTAACATTACCTGTACTTTAAGTACATGTGTGTGACTCTGTGACTCAAGAGCCATAAACTTAGCACTCGGCTAACGGCAATTTCAGCTACAATAAAAGCCCATTTGGCAACAGATTTGATTTCGTGTTTTAAGTATTTGATAAAGACTATTTGTTTTTAATTTTAAAATAATCATTATTATATTATTTCATCAATTTTTATAATAAACTCACCATAAAAAAGATATATCAAAGATTTATGCGTTTAATTTGTTATGCAAATTCTTCACTTTGCTTACAATTTGTGACGTACTTTTTGGCTTTCTTTTGTTTAATTTATTTATGAGATATTTTTGAAAAAGTTCATTATAAATTTTAGTCACGTTTATTATTTATTTAATTTGCACAGTCCAAAAAAACGCAATAAGAAATTAAAAAGCACAACAAAAATAAAGGAGAATGACTAAAACCACAGAAAACTAAACAAAAAAATAAAGAAAAATATCCAAAAACACGGAGAGGAGCGCCAAACCGAAGGCGTCAGAAACTGCACTGGAATTGGAAGTGGATTCGGAATCGAGGAATGGAATATATGGAATCGGGCGCAAAAGCTTCCCACATACATAAATAATAAGTATGCACATGCATCTACTTATACAAATAAACAAATGTGTGTATGTATGTGTTTGCATTTAAAACATAAAACTTACAAAAACTGAAACTTAACTAAACAAATGTCTCAGTTGCAGCCGCAGCAGCTCCTTCTTACTCTGCCTCTTGCTTCTCCTTTTTATCTGCTTCGCCTCCCCCACCTGCTCCGCCCCCTTCTAGTTGCACTTCTCCTTTTTATTTTTGCTTTTCTTCTTCGCCTTGCAGCTCTTGTTGTTATTGTTGTTGTCTGTTCTCGCATTTGAAGAAAATTTGCTGACAATTGCAAGAGAATTTTGTTTTTATTTGGTTTTTTCCCCCCATCTATTTTGTTTTTGCTTTCGCTTCGCGTTTCGCTTAACGGTCAAAGGAGAAGCAGGCGAGAAGGCGTCGTAGCAGGGGGAGGGAAGGTGGTCTTATTTCAATTTACAACCAAGTGACGAAGTATCACAATTCAATGTTTAAAGTTTTTATCACGTTGTGGACGTCAACAACAACAATGACAAATGCAGCGCCACACTGAAACACATACAAATAGTACAGTAGGCCCTGGAATTAAAGTTTATTAATATAATTCTCACAAATGAAGCTTGAGATATGAGAATTCAAGCTGTCAACAAAATCTTTTTAAATTTCCTTTAATTAAAGGGTTGCCCTTATATTGTGTAATTAAATTAAATTAAATGCCTATTTTCAACCCTCCAGCGTAATATTTTCAGCCTAAAAAATTCAGATTTCTTATAATCTTAATCCATTTTTATTCTGTGATTATAGAGGTGATCCAGAAATCCACGAAATGTTCGGATCCTGTCTTGTAAGGTTACCAATTTGTATCTAAATTATTAATTTTTAGAGCTACAGATTGTCAAGTAATTCTTTGCACAACTGAAAATGTTCTTAAAAAAAAAAACACTTTTAATTTTTATAATATTAATTTATAATTCTTATAATATTATTCCTATAATTGTTAACTATTTATATAAAAAGTAAACAATTTTAAAACTTCTTGATTTTTAAAACAAAATTCGCATAGACCATTTTAAATATTGCAAAGAATAACTTGACAAAATTGTTGTTTACAATTTTTTAGTTCTTAATTTTCGTTTTACTTCACCCAAGAAGGTGAGAGAGTCTTCACTGTACTTGAACGCTCGCATCCAATGCACAAACAAAAACAAATGGAGCAACTGCAGCCAACTGCTAGGCGACAGCTTCGAGCCAAGGGCGGCGTGTGGAGGGTGGAAGGAGGATAAGGGGCTCCCAAGCCCCCCCAACCAAGTATGGAGAACATGGGCAGCAGAGTATGCAAAAGGCAAAGCAAAGCCCCTTTGGCTGGCTCCCGAGTAGCAATATGGTTAATATAGCGCGACATTTCATCCGCTGCTGCCGTTTTCTAGCTGCCCGTTCGCTTAGTCAGCTTCCCTCGATTTTTCGGGTAGGGAAAGAGGGGAGTTCCCGGGGAGGCACTAAATGTTTAGTAACCAACTGAAATAGTAGCACTCGTGTTAGTATCGGTTCATGAAAAACGAACAGCAGCAAAATAGAAGTGAAAAAATACAAAAAGAAAACAACAAAAAAAATAAATAAATGAAAACCATTTCGGTTTACATAGAGTTTCGCATGTAGCTACACGACTTGCACTTGGATTTGAATATGAATGTGCATACTAATCCACAGATGGGGTCAGAAAAATATGGACCAAGAATGGTACTGAAAATAAGGATATATAATCTGTGATTTGACTTGAGCTAAATTACTATCTTGAGAGATATTTGTTTAAGGTTTCGGAAGATCTTCATCATCAGCAACCACAATTTCAAGTGAGATAAATAAGATTTTTGTTCTTAAATAATATTTATTTAATTTTTTTAGAATAGTTTTCAAATATAATATAACCTATTATAATACCCCCAACTGTTTAGTTGCAGGGTCAGTCGCTTAGTGGGTAAAAGCGGGCTCGGGCGGTATTGAGAGAGGAAAGTAGTAAGCAAACGACGTCAGCGTAAACTGATTACCACCAAACGGACGGACAGACGGACTCACAATCTATGGAGCTAAGCTGCACTAGCGGCACGTACACAGCGCTTTTTTTGGGGCTTAAAAGCGGGAAGTAAGGGGGTTGGCATAGGAAAAACTATGGGAACCTTCGCTTCGGGAGTTAGGTTCGTCCGATGGGGGAGACAGAACGACTCGACGACAACCCAAAAGTTCCAGTTAAAACCAACCGACTCTGCACACAAATATATATAGGAAGTCAGTCAGAGAGCCAAGACTTCAATTACAGTCAGTCGCACCCATGAGTTGATTGTGAAATTATAGCCAAACTAGCATAGTGTTCCCCGAACTGAACGAAAGGGAGGGGAAAGACCCAGACCCGGAGAGCGATTACTAATTAATGGAACGTGCTAGCTTCTATAGCTTCTTTAGCTCGAATTGCTATCAGCTTACAGTTACTATGAGAAATTGGATTACTTTTTGGAAAAGGGTTGTTGAAGATATTCTGGTTCTATTGATAATTTTGCAATGTTATGACAAATCATTTTAATATTTTTAGAGGTGTTAATGGGATTGATTATAAAGTGGGGTGGGGTTTTAATAAAAATAAGCTTTTTAATGGGATATAACTCATATTACCATGATCTTAGTTGGTCTTGGTTTTCTTAAGGTTTAAAAAGATCAACAAACAAATGCAGAGTTTTAAATATAAATTAGTTAACTTGTTTAATATTGCTCTTAATATTGCTTTTAGGCCTCTTGAATTCATTTTCTTGCTTAAAAAATCCAATAATCCAAACGAAATCAGTTATTATTTTAAATTAATTTTTAAGTAAACTGAGCTATTCAGCTATTCATCCCATAATAATAACCTTTTAAAAAATTCTTATTAAAACCTATATTTTAAATACTATAAAACACTACACAATATTTTTTTCCTTTTTCTGAAATCCTATAAATAACCGGAAGCTTAAAATGAATCAAATAGTTATTAAAAAATATTTTCCAAGTAATAATAAATTGTATACTGAGCCCCCAAAATGTGAATCATCGCTTCTAATGCCCGTAAGTTATTCTCACTCATCTCCAAAGACAGTTATCTCTGTAGTTATATTAGATAATGCACATTCATAATTTACTCTTTGTCATATAACAATTAATCTTATTCACTCGATGTTTTATCGCTATCAGCGGCCGGCGGATTTGTTATTGCCGAACATAGTTGGCATTCCCCGATCTTTGCGAAACTAAAACTTTTAACACCCACCGCAAACTGCACGTAGTGAAATTTAGCTGCCAACTAAACCAAACATGCTGTGATCTAGAAAATGTAGTATCTTTCAGATGCACACACGCTTTTCCGCACACCCACACCCACCCACTCACCCACAGAAATACATACATACATAGATACTGTCTGCTGAAAAAAGAAAAATGCACAAAAAAAAGGCGCACACATAACTTCAACTTGGCATTCCAAGTGACTTTGCACGAAAATGAACACGTGCTGCTTTCAACCCAAAAGGACGATGAGGCGGGGGGAGGAAGAGGTGGCTCCAGAGAGGGAGTGGAGAGCAGAGTGGGCGGTGGGGGGCCTGGTCGGTGGCTTGCAGCCACTAAACCGCAGACAATAACAAAAGGCCAAGCTGAGTGCAGTTGCCCGCTGGGTGACTCACTCCAGTGTTGGCTCTTTAGCTTGTTTTAAATTATTGTATTAATATTTAAATCTGATTAAGAAATTTTAATTGTAAAAAGAACAAACTAAAAAATAATTTAACAAATAGAAAATAAATTAATTAATTTAAATTTGTTTTAAGGATTATAGCATTAAATTATGCACTAAAAAAATTTAAAAAATTTTTAAAAATTTTAAATAAATTTAAACGGCTTAAAATGTCATTGGATTGCCAGAAAATATGAATAAGAATTGCAAAGCCCACAAAATTCTAATTGGAAGTTCCACTGTAATAATTTTAGCTCGTATTTTAAAATCCTTTTTATAATTTCAACTAACGAGTTTCTACTGTGGCATAAGATGCTTTTGGGGCTGGAAGTCCCCCTTTTATAATTGAAATTAAGATTTCCAAAACTTGCTGCTAGTTCCACTTATCAAGTTTCCACTGTGGCATATGAGGTTTTAGGACACAACTGAACTTGGTTGGCCGCCTGGGACTTAAGGTTTATATGTATGTATGTGTGTGGTTGCGGGTGTCTCTGTGTGTGTGTGTGCTTACATTGCGGTGCTGCGTCTGCCGGCAACTTTAGTGGCCCCGGCTAGACTAACTTTTAGCAAAAGTTTTAGGTTCGAAATACCTGCCACTAACTAAAACCACAGAGGCAGCGGTGGCAGAGGCCAAAGTTTTCCTGCACCACGCATCGAACTATGAAAATCAGAAAAGTTTGCAGACGAGAAATTTCCAGCAATGCATCTGAACAATGGGAAAATGGACGCTACCCCCAAGGACTTACCGCACTGCTGCTGTTTGCCATCGCCCTTGCCATTATAGAGTTGGTTTCCACTGGGAGAGCTTGAATTTATGGGGAATTTATCACAGAATTGTAGCAATTGCAGCAAACATAAAAAACAACACTGTCTAACTCGAATAACCGTAAACGAACAGCTGTCAAAGTGCGCGGGCACACAGACAGGGTTGTTTGCCTGACAAACAGCTGATCGCAGACCAGGGCTGCGCAAGGAAAACCGTTGGAATTTAAAAAGAAACGGAAGCAGAGAATTTCCATTGTAAATTTAAAATTAGTTAATTAAACAATAATTTATATAGGGAGATCTTTTATCTCGGTTGACCTTCGAAACACCTCCGATATTCTGGCCTCCTCCGGCTGCTTGAATGCGGACACTCGCTGCTCTTCTTCATCCGTTTCCGAGTCATAGGACATATTCCTGTTCCTGCTGGAGTGCTCCGATGGCTGGGCGCTGGTTAACATCTTGCTGGCCAAGTGCTGGAACCACCAGAAACGACTCACATACGCCTCCACCCCCGGACTGATGAAATAGAGGCTAAGCGGACGCTTACTCCTCACCGGATGCCTCTTCTCTTTGTATTTGTGCGAGAGCATCAGATCCAGGGCAAAGGTCATGTGCAGAAAGTAAATGGCGGCGGCATACAGGGCCACCATGGCATTGTTCCGGCTGCATCTATAGAAGCTAACCCAATCCTGGGGATGGTACTTTTTCATGGTGACCAGGTGCATATGAGCGAACAGGGTGAAGAGGTGAAAGGCACCGAGTATTCCAGCGTGTGCTGCCTCATGTTTCATTTTCGGTTTCTCGGCATAAAAGGAACCAATTATGGATAGCAGGCCAATGATTACAGAGCCACCATAGGCGGCGCATAAGAGGAAGACATGCGGGACACCACGATGCCGGAAACAGTTCCAGTGGACGAGGCAGCAGGACAGGCTTAAGAGCAGCTCCAAAACCTTGAACAGGAACCAAACGGGCTTCTTGGAACGCACCTTCATGGTTACAAATAAGAAACTTGTGAGTCAAAGCTGATTATAGAGTCACATTTAAATTCCGGATTACAGACTTGTGGATACTGGCTACTACGACTACAACTAAATCCTAAATTCTACTTCCTCCAGTACTGAGTGAAACGATGGATATGCTCTACCAGTGCCGGCATTACCGCTGTAATGCTCACATCTAGAAGGTTTTGCAAATGCTGGACAGCCTCCTCATCCGTCAAACCCAACTGCAAATTCTCCTCGACCTTCTTGACCGCCTTATCCGGCTCCAGGGCTATATCCGGCACGGTGGCATCCACCATGAGGGAGAATAAATTAAGCATCACATTGGCATGGCGTCTCAAATGCAGGTAAGCCGTGTAGCATTGCTTGCGGAACTCATGGTGATGCTCCGAGCTTATGCCACCCATGGCCTCCACCATCTCCTTGCTGAGTTTCATGGGCGGCGGCATGGGTTTGGGATCACGGCCCAGGATATAGCCGAAATCGATGTGGAAGAGCTTGCCATTGGTGGTTAAAAGCAAGTTGTCCAGGTGACGATCACCCACGCCTGAAAAATACAAGGAATTAAAAAGGGAAAACGCTAATAAAAGGGTCAAGAACTCACCCAGCAGGTAGGTTATCACACAGTAGCCCGCGCAGCTTTTGATATAAGTGTCCATGACCTCCGCCGATATGCCATAGGGTCCATTATCGCAGGGATGATGCTTCCTAAAAAAGTTGTGTATGTTGCCCTCCCGAGCCAGGACCTCGGCCACCGTACAGGAGTCCACATACTGCAGGAAGCCATGCTTAGAGCTGGTGGCCAGCACCTTGTAGGGAGTCAACTTCAAATCGAGGTTTTCTCTGCGCAAAAGCTTGTCCATCAGGGTGATCATTTGGAGGATAAGCTGATCCTGACGTAGATCGTCGCCATGCTTGAAAATTGCTGCATATTCATGCTGAGCGATGGAGGTGACAAAGGTGAGTCTGAAAAAGAGAAACTATAAGCAGATCCTCTATTTATAAAGATGAAAAAACCCACTTGGCTGGCATTAAAGCGCTCTTGAAGAGCGACGTCCGCATGGGCACAATCTTGGTGATGTAAATCTCCGGATCCAGGGGAAAAGGTATGGGCTCAAAGTTGGTAAAGTTCACCTTGAACATGTCCTGCTCGGCCAGGAGTTTCTGGAACTTTTCCGTTTTCTTATTGCGATTGCCCGGCTCCTTGGCCACCAGCTTAACCAGCTTAACCAGCTCATCGATAAAGCGACGTTGCTTGCGGAGATTATAAAAGATGCCTCGAAGGTTGAAGTTGCCTAGGAAAACAAATTAAATACAAAAGGTTTCCCTTTCATAGCTTCACTCACCATTCTCCAAGACCTTTAAGAACATCTTAAGCACCATGGCATACATGTCATGGGCCCGCTCATCCTGCTTCCTCACCGACTCCACCTCCTCCACCTCGATGGACAGGTACCAGTAAAAGTAATTGGCCAGCGTGGCATTTGTGCAGGCTCGCTGAATGAGGAATGTGCAGAGATTGGCCGGAACACTGCCAAAGCTAATGCCCTCGGCCAGCATCAAAGCATTGGAGTTGGAGTCACAGGGCAGGGAACTGCCGCCTGGTGTAGCGGGCGTCGAGGGTCCCGGCGCTACCGAAGAAGATCCCTGGCCGCCCGTTGAACCCGGACTCACCGACTTGTCACTCTTGATGGCCGCCAAGACACTGGCCGCTCGTTGATTGGCTGGAATAACAGAGGCATGGAGGCCACTGCTGGCGGCACTCAAATCCGAGAGGCTGCTCTGATCCAACAGCGAGCCGTTATCATCTAGGATAGAGCGCACCACATCCCTTTCGGGAAAGATGCAGCCATGCAGGTGGACTATGTGGCGAGGATCCTCGTACTTGAGAGCCTGCACCAGTTGGAGCAGGTACAACAGGAGATCCTCGTCGGGAGCTTGAGCCAGGCGACTCACAGCATACTTTCGCACTTGGGGATGGGTGAATGTGGGACTCAGTAGCTCCAGGGCATCCTCTACATCCATGGGCGCCCAGTTGGCCAGCATCCACAGAGCTTGCGTGACCTCATCCTCCAGCTTCCAGTTGATGCACTTTAGGAACTTGGTCAGCGCCTTTTTGTGGGAGGAGAGATAGAAGCGGAACTTCCACACCAGATCCTGCTCTTCGCTGCTTAGCACATAGGTGGGGGGATACCTGTACACTATGGTGTGGAGCTGGTCACGAATGCTGCGGATTAAGAGAGGTTTTAGGGAGGAAGTTGTTCAAGAATGATTTTGTAGTTTTACCTGGCTGTGGGCTTGGCATCTCTGTCCGAGATCCCAGAGCGCTCCGAACGGGCCAAGCGATGGTGCTTTCTTTCCACCAGGTTTTCCTTCAATAATATAAATGTTTAGAGCTGGAAATAAGTTCTTAAGACCTTCCTTACCATTTGAATCTCCGAATCCGGCACGGATACCAACTTGGGCTTGGCTGGCAGCTTGTACTTGACATCTCCCTCCGCCTCAAAGTAAACCACTGCATACTGCAAATAAAATAATACATTTACAGCTCTTCTAAATCTCCAAAGATCCCACAAACCCACTCACATTATAGGAATCATCCACGACGATGGCAGGAAACTCAATCATTAAAAACATATAGTCGGACATGCGTTTCTCCCGCTCGTTAATAACCTCGATTTCGCGGAAAGTCAACCTGTCCAGCCAGTCCACCTTTTGCACCTGGCCATTGCGATGCTTTTTGGCCAGTTTACCTAATCTCTGCATCTGAGACTTGGAGGACTCCTTGCCCTTGCCAGGCGTTCTACTGGGAAAGCTGCCATCCCCCTCAACACCCAGCCAAACCCGCAGATCGTACATGCCCTGCCGAAACATGCCATCCTTGCCAAACACCGAAATGGAGGTGCCACCAATCACAGTGGTTTGCCCAGCGCCCGAGCAGTCCAGGATAGTCAGGACAAGCATGGCGCTGCGTGGCAAATCGGAGAATTGCAAGGGCAGCGACACCCACTCGTTCCAGCTCCAACGCTTGCCAAAGGACTTGTACGAACTGGTCACGGGCAGGCAGTAGGGCCTGCCCTGGTTGAACACCTGCAGGCGCACCTGGAACGAGGGGTGCTCCTCGGAGTACAGGCCCGAGAAGCGTAGGATAGGATCATCTAGAAGCTTTTCATAGTCCGGCTGGCGCTTCTTGCC
This sequence comes from Drosophila ogumai, assembly GCA_018904815.1. Lineage (NCBI taxonomy): Eukaryota > Metazoa > Arthropoda > Insecta > Diptera > Drosophilidae > Drosophila > Drosophila ogumai. The sequence goes on from JAEIIJ010000071.1 coordinate 47,648, forward strand.
CTCAAGGGTGCCACTGAAAAGGAAAAAGGTTTTTCATACTCTGGAACAGTTTTTCCGGGGGTTTGCAGGTATAGAAACACATACACCTTGATCTGGACGCGCTCATGTAGTGAAGAGCTGTGTATGTAGCGAAAATGGTCATCAGGCTGGTCCATTTTCCTAACGATTTTCTCAGTTTTTCATTACTTCGCAATTTTTTCAGGCAGCAACAACAACAACTAGCCACAACAGATAACAGCTGATCAGGAAAAACAAGTCTGGCAACGCTATTCAAGCCTTCTTCAGCGTATTAGTGTGCCCAGCTGCCATAGAATCAAAAATACTCCCTTTTTCAGGAATTTTCAACTTTTTAAACAGAAAAGACTGCGGGCGCACGATAATTTCTAATAGGAGGAACGCGTGTTTCGCCAGCTGTTGCTTGTTTACCTTTTTTAAATTTAATAAAACTTTACTAATTAAACTTAAACCAACCCACCGAAATGTCTACAAATGCTACGATAGACTTGGCCCTGGATCGGGTGGACTGGCGGGATCTGGCCGCCCATCCGGGGCACCTGCCTCGCATCTACACACCCGGCGAGGTGCTGATGCCGGAAGCGGGTTTCATGCGCGGCCACGGCACCTTCGTGGAGGACGAGGTCATCAAGGCTTCGGTGGCAGGAGTGATTGAGAAAGTCAACAAACTGATCTCATTGCGTCCACTCAAGAGTCGCTACGTCGGCGAGATCGGTGATGTGGTAGTGGCCCGCGTCATTGAAGTCCAACAGAAGCGATGGCGCGTGGACACGAATTCCCGGCTAGATTCCATGCTCCTGCTGTCGTCAGTTAATCTGCCAGGTGGCGAACTGAGACGGAGATCCGCCGAGGACGAGCAGATGATGAGGCGCTACCTGGATGAAGGAGATCTCATCTCGGCAGAAGTGCAGGTGATTTTCAAAGCTCTTCCCGGTTGATCTTTGGTTAATAATGTGATTCCCCACCAGAACATCTTCGAGGAGGGCACCCTCTCCCTCTACACGCGCAGCTTGAAATACGGAAAACTGTCGCAGGGCATCCTGGTCAAGGTCTTCCCGGCCCTCGTCAAGCGCCGCAAGATGCACTTCCACAACCTGCCATGCGGCGCCTCCGTGATCCTCGGCAACAATGGCTACATCTGGATAGCGCCCACCAAGGCTCAGGAGCAGGATGGCGGCGAGGGTGGTTTCGCGCAAAACCTTAACGAACACGTGCCTCGCAGCGAACGGGAAGTGATTGCCCGGCTGAGGAACTCCATCCTGGCCCTGGCCAAGTGCAAACTGATGATCTACGATACCAGCATCCAGTATGCATACGAGGAATCCCTCAAGTATGAGGCCCACGAGCTGCTCCAGCAGAACGTCATCTACGACATTGGCGAGCAGACGCAGGCGCGGTTAAGGGATTCCGACGAATAGTTTTTCAAATTAAAAAAACCAATAAATTTATTTTTAAGCGAATTAAAGAAATAACTATCGATAATTTTCACTCTCAAGTCTGGCAACTATCGGCGCTTGCCCCGACTGTCCGGCAAGGCTGGCAAGGTTTGTGAAAAGAAAAGACGCCGAATCAGATTATTTTCTCTGCTCTTGCTTTTTTTCTATACGCCCGCGTGTGCAGTAATTAAAATTATTACTTATTTATCAGACTTATTGCAATAGTTATGATGGCGCAAAGTGCTGCGCTTCGCGAGGCCTCGCTGGGCCTAAAGAAGGTCTGCCGCTTCTGTCTCTCGGATCAGAAGCTGGCCTCCATTTTCGTGGAGAACACGCGCATCAAAACCAGCGCCAACCTGGCCCTGCAGATAATGGCCATAACGGCGATCGAGGTAAGAATAAGTAATGGGTTCTAGCTTGCACTAAAAAAACAAAAACCACCCGCTGCCCGCAACTTGGCTAAATCATAGAGCCCAGGTAGCGGCCTCCTCTTAGGTTTTTGAACCCACTGTGCGTTGGCGTCTCGGCTAAGTTTATCTCGGCCATGTTTTCCTGTTTCCAAGGGGGAAACCCCGCTTAATGATCCCCATTCGTGTCCTTGCCGATTAGTCAGTTTTCCGGCGGAGTTTCCGCCAAGGAAAATGTGTGAAAAACCCATTTTAATCAGTCGCCGTGACAACTGTACCACGGACACGCACACAAGCACACAACTGTCAAGTCAGCTGTTTGGGGCTGGTAGACAGTCAGATGTAGTTTTTTTTTTTTTGTATAATTTTTTTTGGCGGGAAAAAAGTAAATAAATATTGTTATCAAAATAAATGAAATTAGAAACATTTTAGCCCAATTAATTTTGTAGTTTCTGAATTACTTTTTTTTTCTCAAAATTTACAATCAATTAAAAATCCCGCAAAACTTATTCATATTTCATTTTTATTCGTTTTCATATCAAATATATATAATATATGATTGCTTTTTATGTATAAATCTTCATTATAGCTCTTATCTCTAAAATTTGTGGGTTTGCCAATCAGCAAGTGTTTCTTATAATTAGGGCAAGTCGTACATTTAATTGGATAAGCGAATTTCGTCAACGATAAGGCCTGAATTGGGATGTTGGGGAAATGAGAAATGGAAGAAAAATCATGACATGAAGCTCGGCATATCCTTCGGGATAATTGCAAGCGTCTAAAAACTAAACTTGAAGTGAATTGGAATCCAAATGATGATTGCAGGGGCATTGAGTGAGCGCTCAACCTGAGGTAGAACCGAGAGATCGTCCGTTTAACCAGCCTTATTGCCATTGGGCTTGTCACTGAAGCGCAGTATGCGCGTCAGCATGGAGGTCAGGCATGGTATTTGCTTCTGGCGATCCATCATCGGGGTGGCGGGCACGTTCGACTCAAAGTCTATGGCCACACGCTGGTTGACGAATGTGAGCAGGGTGAGCAAGTCGTACTTTTTGCCATTGGTGTTTAGCTCTTGGATGAGCGACTGCATATACCAGGAGCCGTTGTTGATGTTGCGCCAGGAGTAGTAGCCTGGAAATTAAGCAAAAACTGCTATAAAAAGCTCTTCTACAAATCCTTGGTTAATATCCTTACCCGGAATCGTGGAGTAAGAGAAGAGAAAGTCAGCATGTATCGGTATTTTGTAGCTCATGGAGGACTCGCCATCCGTTTCAGTCACGCACTTCTCCAGCGTCATTCCACCGTCCAAGCGATCCCCCTGACAGGCTTGGATAAAGAACAGCTTCGGCTTGCCTGCCAGCGTGGGACAGAAGGCAGCGGTGAAGTAGTGCCAGATATTATCCAACTTGTACTGCACATCCTTGGCATACAAATAGCCGTGTTCACCGTGCGACAGTATGGCCACCGCCAGACAATCGTTGTCCGTGTGATCCTGCGCGGCAGCCTTCTCGGTGTGCCTGAGGATGTCCCGCAACTTGCAGTCCTTGTGAACGGCCACCTTAAAGCCCAGGCTCTCGAAGGTCTTGCTCAGCTCCTGGGCATCCACATTTGTGCCGGCGCGAGCCTTCAGCGAAGGTATGTCAAAGAACTCGTGGTTGAAGATGAGGGCCAGGCCACGGTTCTTGTGATTCATGTTGTACTCGCTGGCATATCGCTCCACGGGCATTCGGGCCACAAACTTGTTGGCCGGCATGGCGGCGGCGGCGCTGCGGAGAGAAGATTAAAAGAATAGGGTCAATACAAGGTGATATAACAGATTCGATTTGCTAGCCATTTGGTCGGAGTGATAAGATAAGATAAGGCCATTGGCCAAAATTAGCTATGATTAATGGTCGTTTGTGTAGGCTTTGCATAAGCAAAATCAAACAAAAGAATAGTTTTCACGATAACAAAACGCTTACAGGTCTCTTTTTCGATTGCAACAATTAAATTAATTCTAAGATTGATTGTTAGCAGTTCTTTCCATGACTAAGACAGGCTTTAAGAGCTTAAGGGGGGCTTATGACCAATCAAGAGGAAATTTTGCCAGTTGTAACTTATTTGATTTTAAAAGGTATTTAATTTATTGATACCTCTAAGCTTATGCTACAAATTTGTCTTTTATAAATGGAATCATTTGAACCTATTCAAAATGTATTCTTTTAGGTTTATTTTATTGTACAAATTACCGGATATACGACCTTCTTTGATATTTTCAATAACTTTAGTTATTATAGAGAACTTCTGTGATAAGAAAGTGGGTCGTAAATGCTCCCAAGGCAGTGAATACAATTATACATATCTTGCCTAAACTAAGTTGAGTTTTCAGGTTTAAATAATAATGTTTGGCCAAGTTTCAAATTAGAAAAACTTTGATATTTATCGAAGACTAGATTCAATTTCATGATCAATAAATAAATGAAATGTAATGAATAACAAGATTAATTTACTTCTGATGATAAGATTATTATTTTTGGCAGGCTAAATTCATAGCTCGATAAGAAATTTTAGTAAAAGAAATGGGCTTTCCCGAAATTAACTCTTTTAAATGCGTCTTAAGAAGGATTTTTCCAATCACAACTCCTTTTCCAGCATCGTAACAAAAACAAAAACAACACTGATAACAAGAGCAGACAAGCACACATACACACGCAAAGAAAGAGAGAGAAAAGGAGCCGGAGAGAGAGCGTGGACACTTACCTCGCTGCAGTTGCACCACCAGCAACAACCAGCGGCTCCGCCGTACAGCCCTTGGCATCGATGCTATCAGCTATAATGCTGCTCCGATTTCCCGCTCCGTTCGAGCTGAGAACATTGTAGTTTCTGGTTATACACTCGTCCGTCATTTTGCCGCCTCCGAGGGTCTGTCTCCTCTTCTCTTGTGTTGCCCTCTCTCCTCTTGTTTTGATTGTTTTGTATTTCTCCTTGTGCGTCCGCCGCTTTGCCTTTTGTTCGGCTCTGCCTTCTTTTCTGCCTTCTTGTGTTTCTCCTTCTCCTTCAGTTGTTGCGCCCTTTTTGCATACGTTTGTAGTTGAGAGTTTCTTGTTCTTTCACGAAAAAGTTTGCTAAACTGGCACAGCACAGCTGTTTTTTTGCAGCTTTTGTCGGATTAACAAAACTCCAAATGTCCTTTTATGGCGCCGACGTGTTTAATCAATCAAATTAACGGAGGTTAAGCGTGCTCACGAAAACAAACTGCATCTGTGGTGGTGTGTATGCACTTGCCGCCAAGCACTCCAGTGTGGCTACCACATTTGTTGTTTATAAAGCCAAATTCAGACTGTTAAAGATTGGATTTTTCCCAAGACGGCAGCTGGTCCCACTGGCTTAGAACAATAACGTAATTAAACTACGTTAGGTGATCAAAAACTTATCCTTTGACGTAAAGTATTTGAAAACTTAATTTTGCCATATTGGTAAATATTATAATGCCTCTTTCATTACTTATTTTTAATAAAAAAAAAAAAAAAATAAATTAAAAAATCACATTTTTTATATTAACTCATTAATAAGTATTATAATTAAAAACCATTTAAATAATTTAAAAAAAATTACTGTTGTTTTCCAATTTCGGAAAATTCCCAACACATTAATTGGCTAACTATATTTTTTATAAACTATATTTTCTTAGAAATATAAAAATATTCCCCCTATAAATTTATTAAAATTAAATTTGATCTCTTCATTTTTAGGTTTTCGATGGCGACGGAATGCCAGGATTCATCTGCCTGGACTGCCGTCTCCTCTTCGAGCATTGCTACCGCTTCAAGCAAATGTGCAAGCGGGCTGAGACCCTCATCCGTCAATATCCCTTGACCGGAGCCTGGCCCGCACCTCTGGAGAAACCCCGGGCTCCCATGATAGCCAATCAGGTTGCGACACCCAAAACGGTCACCGCAGTGACAGTTACTTCACCGGAAAGCAAACCCAAGAAGCTGCTCAACACAATGGCCAAGTCAAACAAGGCCATCATCGAGAATGTCCAGGTGCTGGAGACAAGTTTACTAAACAAAAATGCCTCCGCCGGAGGAGCTCCAATCGGACGCAAGGCCCAGGCCTATGAGCTAAAGGTGGAGAACAACCAGGACCTGACGATGGACGATGTGCACAGCATGCTGGAGGACATGGCCAATGAGCTGAAAGATGAAATAGACCAGCCGCCGGCGAAGAATTCACCCAGCAAGCCCAAGCTGCTAAACAAGTCATCGATTCGTATACTGAACAAGGGACCTGCTGCTCCCCTGGAGCCTCGCATTGCCACGCCTCAGGTTAAGCGGGATGAGAGCGGCAACGTGGCCATTGTGACGGAGATTCTGGACCCCGGCAAGATTATTTCCCCAGATGATTTGATCAAGAACGCCGAAAAGGTGGCCACCAATGTGTTTCCTTGTCCCGACTGCGACCGATCCTTTCCGCTGCAGCAGTTGCTGGACATTCACATGGTAAACCATAAGCGCGAGCGCAGCTTCCAGTGCTCGGATTGTGAGCGGAGCTTCTTTAGCAAGTACGATCTACAGAAGCACGTCTTTGTCCATACTGGCGAGCGGCCTTTCCAGTGCACCATTTGCTCCAGGGCCTTCACCCGAAAGGCCCTGCTCCATCGGCACGAACGCACGCACACGGACATTCCCAAGTTTATATGCGTTTTCTGCGAGAAGCCGTTCATCTCGCGCCAGGAAATGGAGACTCACGCGGAGCGTCACACCAAGAAGAGGCCCTTCCATTGCGGTGTCTGCAGCAAGTCGTTTGCGTTTAAGCAGGGACTGGAGCGTCATGAGGTAAGTGAGAATTGGATATTGGTGACAAAAATAAAACTTAAACCTCTTTCGTTTCAGGTTATCCACAAGACCAATCTGCCCTTCCCCTGCCAGCACTGCAACCGCTCTTTCCCCACATCCAGCAAGTTGGCTCGTCACTTGGTTGCCCATGCCGGCAAGCGGGCTTATCCCTGCAAGTATTGTTCCAAGTCGTACATTCTCTCGCATCATCTGTCGCGGCATCTGCGTATGCACAAGCAGAGCACCTCGGAGGCCTCGTTTGTGTGCAGCGAGTGCAAGGATAATTTTACCAGCTATGATCAGCTGCTGGAGCACTCGCTGACCCATGCCCAAGATACCCTAAAGTGTCCACTGTGCCGCGAGAATATCGAATATGTCGACGAGGTGGAGGCCCATATGGCGCAGCATAAGACCGAGCGTTTCGCCTGCGAGTTCTGCGATCACATCTTCTTGAGCGAGGCGCGCCTAAGGATGCACATTGAAGATGACCATGTGGTGGACATGATGCCCTATCAAAACGAAGGAGTTGAGGGAGCCGAAAGTGTCGAGGGAGTTGAGGGAGCCGAAAGCGTCGAGGGAGTTGAGGGAGCTGAAAGCGCCGAGGGAGTTGGTGAAAAAGCTGATGAAGAGGTGGAAGGAATCGGAGAAGATTACGATGAGGTGAATGTAAAGGCAGAAGAGGAGTTTATAACGGAATACTTGGAAGACGATTCTCTGGAAGATGACCATCTGGACGATAGCGATGGTTCCTTTGAGCCGCCGCCAAAGCAAAAGAAACTCGTAAAGGAATCTACAGAAGGAAAGCGGCAGACTCGCAGTCAGGATAAGTCGGGGACTATTTCGAAGATATCACCAAAGACAGTGAATGTCAAGAAGGAAACCAAGTCACCGCCGGCCAGGCAAGGACGCTTTCTGACCATTTCGGGCAAGATTACGAACAAAAAGTCGCCTAAATAAGTTAAGATCAGATTATTGCAATCACTTTTTGTCATACATATTAAAGAAGTTTATGTATTCAAAGTCTAAGGATTGTTTAGACCTGGTTCCTTCATCAATGCAGCTTTGGTTACTTCACTTACACCTGATTTCGATCTTTATTCAAGCGCCAACTGGAGGAGTCTTGGTGTTTTTTTACTGTGGTTATGTTTCTGTGTATTTCCGCCTAAAGTTTTGTTTACAATAACGATTACATACAGGAGTCCCGGGTGGGTCTGCCATTACCAAACAACTTCTGCTTTACCCGGAATCAGTGGCCGTCCATCCATCTAGTGCTCATAGCCATCGGGCAGGGGGTTGACATGGGGGTTGTGGAACAGGCTCTTGTTGCCCTCGCCCCAGGGGAAACGCTTCTCACGGCGACGCAGATAATCGTACTTGACGAACTCCTGGCGGGGATGGTCGTGCTCCTCCTGGTGCTTCAGGTAGGCATTCAACATGCACAGACCGACGGCGGGAGCGGCCACGAAGAAGGACAGGCGCTTCCACACCTTGTAGCCACCTGCAAGGACAACGAATCGTAAGAAAAGTGTTGCCAGAGGATTCTTGCCCAACAGCCCAAATTACATAACCTTAACCTTACAAAATTCGGGCAATTGGACAATGGGGCCCCAGAAAGGACACTTACCGGAGTGCTCGCCGGCAGTGGCGGCGGTGCCGGACATATTCCTGGCGGCAGTAGCGCCAAATTGGCGACGAATTGCGTGATTTAGGATAGCAGACATATTTTCAATCGATTCCAAGCCCCGAATGAAAATTAAGTATTTTGACAGTTCAATAGGGGTGGCCCAGCCAGCAATAGTTTGTTAGTGGTCCAACGATTGATATCGATACAGTGCACAGTGGGTAAAGCAAAAATTTGCGATCAAATCAACCAAGCGAATTAGAAGTACAAGTATAATTTTTTATTAGAAATACAAATAAAATATAAATATTATAAATATTCACAAATAAAAATAAAGACGGTAAAAATACAACTTTTTTTTGTTAATATTCATAAATGGCGATCAAATCAACCCAGCGTACTAGAGGAGTCAGGGTTTTTTTTTCTTATGAATACTAGTTGACTTATAAAAATAAATAAAGGTCAAATAATTTTTGTTTGTATTTAAATTTAAAATTAGTTTTAAATTGTCGATCAAATCAACAAGCATATTATAGATTTAAGTCTATTTTATTTTATTAGAAAGATGAGTTTATTTATGTATATAATTAATTATGTATTATAATTAATATTATTATACTTATTTATATAGCTATATTTAGATATATATATTATATAATTTTTTTTAACATTGAGCGTCAAAATAAATAAATAATAAATTTCCACACGATGTCACTGTTCGCGGACGCCTTCCCACCTCTAGCAATAATTGACTCACGCGACCATCGCCAACGATAGGGCACTGCGAAGTATCGAGACTGGAGTCGGCTACCAATCGTCCATCGACAACAACAACGTGTCGCGTAATTATTTTCCCTCTTGTTGATAAATAAAAAAGAATAAATCAAATTGTAAATACACTCTGGCGTGGGAGAAACACCATCGCGACTATCAGCAAGGAACGGGAGAATCGTAGAGGACAGTGAGGCGTTGTTAATTAGACGAAACCAGCAGCAGCAATCGAAGTACAAAGCAAAATCATCAATACCCCGGATAAAACCGCTCCTATCCATTAAGTGCAAAGTTTGCAGCATTCTCACTAGACAATACGACCAAGTATTACGGCGGAAGAGGAATTCACAAGGATTCTACAGGATCAGCAATATAATCAGCAACAGAGACTCGCTACAATGGCTGCCAACAATTTGCGACAGATTCCGCTCACCTGCAGCGGACACACGCGACCCGTGGTCCATCTGGACTTCAGCGACATCGTCGACAGCGGTTACTTTCTCATCTCGGCGTGTAAAGGTAAAAGTCGCGCAAAAAATCTCATGCAATTTGGCGTCCTTGCCGAGCTATAAATAGTCATTGTCCGCCGTCGCACAGTGGTTGTGGTGCTTTAAAATCTAAGCAAAAATGTATTATTCCCGGTATCTACAATTTTTAGGATTTTAGAGATTTATAGGTCGTTTAAGCAAAGGAATTTAATTGTATATTTGTCTCCACCTAAAGTACTCAAGTTTTAATTTAAATAAGATAGTTTTCAAAGGATTAATGTCTGCTTTTCCGAACCCTTAATAATGATTTGTTTATGTCAAATGCCTAGCAACCATTTCCTTCAGGTTTAAATTGGATTGGAAAAATATGTTTAAAAAATGTTTCAATCGTTGGTAATATAATAATATCGCTCAAAAAGACATTTCTTTAAAGCTTCCTAACGCTTGTTTTATTATTTATTTTATAATTAATATCCTGTTTAAAAGAACCTTTAATTGAATTTAGGATTTTTCAAATGTATATTCTCATAAAGAGTAAAAAAATTGTAGCTCTTAGTAAATATTAGTGTTAGTTTTTAATGGAACCAATTAATTTTTTATGTGTAAAGCCAAGAACAAAATACTTTAATCCGAATTAATCTTACAAATTTGTAGAAATTAGTATTGATACCGTCATTCTTTCTTATAATTGGCTGTTTTTCATAGCTTTTTTGAAAAAGATGCTGCATCAGCGCATAAGCGATCGGCAAAAATATAAACATATGTACTATATGGCGAACAACAAACACGATTTAGCTCCGTCTAGCCTGCGCGTATTACCTTGACCCAAATGCAAAGTCATTTATTGCGAGCGAAACCTGTTTGCTGCGAACCCTTTTCCCGCCACTCGCATGCTACAAATTTCGCTTTGCGTTCTTTGCCTTGAGGTGTCAGCTAGTCGATGCGATTGCTATTGCCATTTTATATACTCGATACCTGTGCTGGTGCTTTGCATTTGTTGCTTTCGCTAAATGTTGCATTTATGCGGAAAGAGCGTTCGAGTTGCCATTGCAAGTTCAAGTTAAATTCGTTATCGCCTTTTAACGTTACTGGCTTCCCCTTGTTGAGCAACTTTTTCGAAACTTTGCACGTTATTTGTTGTTTGTGTGCTCGCCTCTCGGTTTCAGGAAGCACCTTGAAACTTCTATATTTATATGCTGTAAATATGCAGGCAGGCAGCAGCTGGCAGCTATCGGGAGAGGAAAGTCACCTCTGGGGAGGAGTCTGTCTGGTCAGGGGATACGCTTTTGCAAAATAATCGTGTAAGGGTTGGTAAGGTTTTATTTATTAAGATTTCTCTTCCTTCTTTGCTTACCCTAGCATCCCTATTCTTTTGATAGTAGACTAATTTGAGCAATTTTTCTTCCGCTATATTGGTCTTATATCTTATTCTACTTAGAAACCCTTAAACAACTCATAAACTCCCATAAACGAGAATCAATATAATAATTAACCAAACTCCCTACCCCAGTCCATATGCCCAGTTTATCGGCTCATTAAAAATATATTTTTATACATATTTAATCACAAAACTGATAACCACTTACATTTCCAATTCATGTCGATCTGATCGAACTAACAAGTGGCGTCCCTGCCAGACGGCGGCGACGACTGCAAACTGCAGTTGCCCCACCTGCTACCCTGCTACACCCGATCGGATGCAGTGGAAGTGACGTGAACTTGGGAAGCTCGCTCGCTTGCTGCTTGCATGATTGCGAGCGTCGTCGTTGGCCAGGTCGTTGGCCTTGGCGGCAGGCATTGAGTCAAGGTGGCTTCCGTTCGTTAATTTATGCACGCACGCTCTCCGCCGGTGCGCCGAGTGAATGCATATTCCCCACGCACTAACTCAGTCTTCTGTTCTCTTTTTTTTTTGCAGATGGCAGCCCGATGCTGAGGCATGGCGACACCGGCGATTGGGTGGGCACCTTTGAGGGACACAAGGGTGCCGTGTGGAATGCCACCCTTAATCGGAACGCCACCCTGGCCGCCTCTGGGGCGGCGGATTTCACCGGCAAGGTGTGGAATGCGGTGAGCGGAGCCGAGATCCACAGTTTCCAGCACAAGCACATTGTCAAGAGCGTGGCCTTCGATGCGGACTCCGAGAACATAGTGACGGGCAGCAACGAGAAGCTGGTGAGGGTCTTTAATCTGGAGCAACCGGAGGCCCAGCCGGAGGAGTATGCGGGACACACGGGCGCCATTAAGCGAGCGCTCTTCTGTCGCGGCGACAAGTGCATCATCTCGGCAGCCGAGGATAAGACGGTGCGTTTGTGGGATCGCATGACGGGCATAGAGGTGCAGCGTCTGCAGTTCCCCAGCAATCCGAACAGCCTGGAAATCTCGCGAGACAATCATATACTTACCATAGCCCATGGCTCGTCCATTAGCTTCTGGGAGATTGACACGCTAAAGAAGCTCAAGGAGGTGAAAGTGCCGACGAACGTCTCGTCGGCCAGTTTGCATCCGGACAAGCATGTCTTTGTTTGCGGCGGCGAGGACTTTAAGATGTACAAGTTTGATTATATAACAGGAAATGAAATTGGTAAGGATGGGAAGGCAAAGAAAATTGAGCTGTAAAATCTAATGTTTTTGGTATTCCACAGAATCCTTTAAGGGCCACTTTGGACCCGTGCACAGCGTGAAATTCAGTCCCGATGGCGAGCTATATGCCAGTGGCTCCGAGGATGGCACTCTCCGACTTTGGCAGACGACCGTAGGCAAGACCTACGGCCTGTGGAAGTGCACGGAGCCCACGGATATGGGCAACTCTATCAGCTCGCCGCGTGAAGTCCAAGCGAACTGATGTTGGCGGAGCAGGAGTCGCTGCTATACGCCCCATGCCGCTGCACGTGATTCGGAGCTACTACGGCTGAGATCCGATTATCAAGAAGAGAACAACTCGTAACGATATTTCATATTCCAACGCTGAACTCTCATTGGCATTAAATGATAATCACACACACAAAAACTACATTGTGAGAAATGCAATAGAAATAAATAACTTAAGTGTCTTTGTGACGTTTTGAATGATGGTTTGTCTTAGATGTGAGTGCCTGTGGCCCAGCCGTGGAGGTAGATGGTGGTGAAGTTGAGCAGCGGTTCGCCCTGATGGATGTCCGGTCGGTTTTGGAGATGATCAAACCAGCGGGAGAGGTTCAGGTAGGCTTCTTTGTCCACAGGGGAGAGGGATTTCTAAAAGAATGGAGTAGAAAGTTGAATCCTTCCCTTAAAACTTAAATCATAGATTTTTCCAACTCACCACAAGATCGTATATAGCATAATACACCGCCAGATCCGCCAGCGTGATGAAGTGACCCACCAAATAGGATTTGCTGGCAAAGAGCTTGTTGAAGTCCGCCAGTAATTGCTTGGATACATGCTTGTCCTTGGAGCCGGGCGCCACATAGAGCACGGAGAACTCTATCCATTGATACACCTGTGCCTCTACCTCCCTCGATGCCTTGCTGTTCTGGGCCGTTTCTGACTTGGATTCCTTGGCCAGGCTTTCGAGGATAGTGGCAAATCCCGCCACGCTGCTCTTCTTCTGGCCACTGATGCGGGTTACGACCTTCACAACAAAAAATAAATTGAAGTCCGGCCATGAGAATCATCCGTTTTGTGGGGGTCAAGGTCAGGGCAAATTACCTGCTCTTCGTTGAGCTGCACCTTGCCGGGATTCACGCCCAGGCAATGGGCAATCTTTTGCACAGTTGCAACGTCGCACATGGTTAATAATTAAAGTTATTTGGCGTGCAGAAAAAATACAACAAAAGGTATTCCTATAAGGGCTGCCAACTCAGCGTAAAAAAGCTTTAAAAGCTTTTGAAAAAGCTTGCCTGAGCAAATCGAGCTATCGTTATCGATAAGTTGATTGGTCTTAGGGCGCCATTTGTTTAAACCTATTTGTTAACATTGCAGTAATATTTATTTAAATTTGAAAAATCGAAAAATTGTTTGTTAAATATTTTAAATGAATTTCCATTAAGTTTTTGTCACATTTCCTGGAACCGTTTTTGATAAAGCCTCGTAAGTGACATCATATTGAAGTAAAAAGATAAAGAAGTCTGCAGAGGCCACCAACAACTGAATATGAAAACATATTTTTAAATATTTAAATATTTTTAAATACATTTTAGTTAACTTACGGCTGTCAGAAACTTTAAATCCAGGACAATGACGCCTCCCACCACATGCTGCCTTACATCCGTCTGCAATTGAAGAGCAAAATGGTTGATGGTTTCCTGAAGATCAGATTCTGTAAAGAATGCAGCATTTACTAAGGCCAAACATCTAGATTGCTGAAAGATACATATATTATTACTAATTTTTAAAAAAATATAAGTAAAATTATCACCTCATCCTGAACCTTTTGGTTAAAATAAAGGATACTGCCTACTTTTCCCAGGTGCATGGCCAGCCAAAGGAGCATGTAGAACCACTTGGCCCAGTCGCCCATATCCGGATTCTCTACCCTCTGGTAAACCAAAAATAAAACCAAGTTAAAGTTAAGAAAACAGCCCACAAAGAGAAGGACTATGGACCATGAGAAAGTGCGATTCACCAGCCAGGTGAATTGTGTCAACTCGGCGTGTTGAAGGCGGAATTTTTGCAATTCCGATCTGCGAGGATTTATCAAATTAAATAATTCCCTTTCCAAATTCTCAGTGACTTTTCTCTGGCGCCAAGTAATACCCTGGAGTAGAAGGTAATACTGTATAAAAGATAAGCTACTGATGATATTTGGCATCACATAACAGATGATACTCAAGATGGATTTAGAGACCACGAATTTCTGGCTCCAAAAGGCAAAGGTAAAGGCCAGGCTGGTGAAAATTCCAACTAGAAATAGTTGCAGACCCAAAAACCGACGACTTCTTTTGCGATCAATGGTGTAATCCCTCTCTAGATCCGATTTGATAAACTCTTTGAATACTTTGGGTATCCAGTTTCTCCACTTCCAAGTGAAAAGCATGATGACAAAAATGTGGATTATATAAACTCCAGATTCGATGGCATTTAGGTAGCGATCCAGGGAAGGCCTTTGGATGGTGACGTGCATAAACTCCCAGTATGAGGCAAAGGCAAAACAAGTGTACCAAAGGATCATCCAGCAGAGGTGAAGGAGTCGATAGAATCTATTGGCACAGCCGGGGAGCAAGGATATGGGCGCAGTGTTGGCCAAGACGGAGATGATTATAAGCCAGTGTAGGTTCTTATGAAGCTGTTGGTATCTCTGGACGTACTGCTGATGGTATGAGGGAGGCCTATGAATATTTATTATTTATTATTTATTTATTTATTAATTCTAAAGAAATACCTACCCTTCTCTTAACCATGGCTTAGGCTTAAGCCGTCTTGCTGGTAGTTTCTTTGCCCTCCACATGACAAGAACTGATTTTAACCCTTGATGATACGCCCTCATTTATGCCTGTCAAGAGGTCTAGAACTCATAATTAATCAATCAATTAAATCAATTAAACTTAAAGACACCCTATCAGATTTCCCCTCATTAATAAAAACCCCTTCAAGATGAACGCTTCGCATTTCCTGCTGACCCTCAACAGAGTCCTGGGTATATCCCCCATTGGCAAAAGAGGAATCCTTCGTTGGATCCATTCCTTGTGGTGCCTGTTTTTACTCTTATACATTTGGACCAACAGCATCAGGAGATGTGTGGAGTTCAAGGGAGAGATGCCCACCATTGAGAAGATACTTTACTTGTTGGAGTTCCCTGGAAACATGTCCGTCATAGGTTTTCTGGCTTTTCATGCTGTTGTAAATCTTCCCAGCCTGCAGGAAGTGGAGTATGAGATTCATCGTCTGATCAAGAGACTAGACCCCAAGGAAGTTAAACTTTTATACAGAAAACACGATCAAAGGACTCTTCACTTAATGGTAACCTCCATCATTTTTCATGGCCTCTGTGCTGTTGTTGATATTATCACCTGTAAATTTGAGTTTTGGACCACCTGGATCAGTAATAGTATCTATAACCTGCCTGGCTTGATGATGAGTCTGGGTTTGCTACAGTATGCTCTTCCCTTACACTTTCTGTGGCTGCTTTTGGATGAAATCAGGCGAGGATTGGAGGAACTAAAGTGGCAGCAGAGGCCGCCTGGTGGGATATCCAAACTAGATGCTAGATATGAGTCTGCCTTTGCCGTTTTAGTGGACGCTGGAGGAGGTTACTCTGTACTCCTGGAGGAGATGCGATCCACTTGCAACCACTTGGATTTGCTTCACAAGAAACTCTTGTCCCGATTTGGAATCTTCCTGATCTTGAATTTTGCCAACTCCCTGGCTAGTTTCTGTGTGGAGCTCTACCTGGTCTTTAATTTCTTTGAGAATCCTCAGCTGGAGGAGAGTGTATTGCTCATCTATCGCTTGCTATGGTTACTCATGCATGGCGGAAGGATTTGGTTTATTATGGCGGTGAATGAGCAGATTTTGGAGAAGGTAAGAAAGACTTATTTTAAATTTTTAAATATTATTTTGAGATATTCTTTTCTCTTTTAGAAATGCCAGCTTTTTAGGTTAATCAATGAACTGGAGGTGTGTAGTTCCCACTTGGAGAGAACCATTAATCGATTCCTCCTGCAACTCCAGACTAGTCTGGCTCAACCTTTGGAAGCATGTGGAATCGTGCCTCTGGACACGCTGGCCTTGGGTGGGGTAAGTGGGAGGGTGGAGGACTCCAATTAACCCTTTAAGCGAGTTTTTTTTTGGGAACCATTAAAGTATCTTTCTTTGTTTGTTGACAGTTTTTTGATGGCCATTGTTATTTTCCTCATACAAATCGGACTGGGAAATAAATCGCTAATGGGTGTGGCTCTCAACAAATCGAATTGGCTTTATATTTGAGAATAAACATATATTAAATCCTTTCTTTTGTTTCCTGATAAATTATCTTCGTCCTGATGGCCTTTTGTGAATGCCACCTGATAAATGTAACTCTAATGGCTAATTTTACCAGAATAAAAGCACTGACCTGCAGGTTTTTCCTTTTATTCCCTCAAAATGGACAGACGACGACTGTGGCTCTGGCTGAAAGGCATCTCAGTTAGGCTCCTCCGAGGACTGTTGGCCTTCCTTCGCCTCTTCCTTGCTGGTTGCAGGAGCTATGCTGGTCGTCTAAGAGATGTGGTGGCCGAGGCTGGCGCTGAGACAGGACTCCTGGCCATTAGTTTGTGCGTCAATCGAAGGATTCACCTGCTGGAAAGGCTCTTCTGGCTGGCCATAGTCATAAGCAGTGTGATTGCTGCCCTGGTGCTGAGTCGCTTTCAATTGGAGAGGTATTTCAGCTCACCCACGGTGATCTCCGTGGATCGGGACTATCGTGGATGGAATGGATCCTTGCCGGCGGTTACTCTTTGCTACTACGATCACATTGATTCCTTCAAGGCCAACGAGTACATACAGGAAGTGTGGAATGTGTCCATCATTGACGAGGATTACTTTTACTTTATGGATTTCCTTTATGCGGTGGTCAATGCCACTGCTGGCAACTATGCGGAGTTGGCCAAGTTTGCAGAGGATGAGAGATTCGATCAGATTGATTTGTACGAGATGATTCAAAGGGTGGACAGACCGTTTGAGCAGGTAATCAGCAGCTTTGACTCCAGTTTTGAGGTTCACGTGCAAATGGTGATGACGGAGCGGGGTTCCTGCTATGCCATCAACTCCCCCATGTCCACAGTGCTGAGCGGACAGTGAGTAGAGGTTGGTTTCCTTTGTAAAGGTTTAGTATTATAACCCTAATCCTTGCTAGACCCGTGGCCTATGAGCTGATGCCCCAGCCTTTGTCCTGTCAGTATGGCAAGCAGCAGTGCTATATACGCATGGATCTGTACGAGAGCACGGGCGTGGTAAGTTTTAGACAATAGAAAGCATTTTTTAAAATTTAAAATTAGAAATTAATCAACCTTGCAGCTGGACGTCCACTCGCCATTTGAGGTATCCGCCACAGAGGCAAACATTGTGGCGCTGCACAAGTCAGACGAGATAACCGCCTCGTTCAAGGTGCTGGAAACGGTGTAAGTGGAGCGGGTTATCCTCTCCAGACAAGAAGAGGTTTGTTTATATATTCTATAATTTTCAGAGCATCGAAAAACCTACGCGAACTGAGTGTGGCGCAGCGCAAGTGTGTGTTCAACAACGAGGAGACTTCCAACCTGAAGGTATCTATCTATCTATCTGTCTGTCTGTCTGTACTCTCTACTTATCTGGCCGAGATGCACTCTGGTGTTGGAGGCGATGCCCTGCGTTTCGGTTCGGCAAATAAACAAATGATTCAAGTAAAACAACAACAAAAAATCCACACCTGATAAGTCATATAAGTGCAGGGAACTCAAGTTTCCAGACAGAAATTTAGATGCATCTTGCCTGAAAGAGAAATGTATCTTTATCTTTGGGTTTTTATTTATTTTTATAGGAAAATCTACTAACTGTTATGAATTATCTTTGGTTTACTAGGTTTTTTATTTATTAAAATTTTAATATATATTT
>JAEIIJ010000075.1:0-72122 GCA_018904815.1 Drosophila ogumai
TTTGAAATATCAACTCAACAACGTCAGACGCTCGTTTTATTTACAGCCTCTCTCGACAATTATACTTAAAAATATTTTTATTTATTAAATATTCCTGTATATTTTTAGTACTATGGAGGTCTCATTTTACGAAGTTTACTTATTGTTTATTTTGTGATAATCTATAAGGATTACAAGAAAAACTACGGCGCTATAGAGGGCAATGGGTATGTAATATATATTTAACAGCCCACTTAACTTCAAAGATAATGTCACATTCAATCTCCCCTAGCTGGTCTATTTTCCGCAGTAATCCCAAATATCGTGACTACTTTCCAGTGGAACTTGTAAAGACTGTTGAGTTGCCGGCAAACAAAAATTATATCCTGGCTTGCTTTCCTCACGGAATTCTTGGGTAAGCATATCGAAGATTAAATAATAAAAATAAACCTATCAAATATTGATTTATTTTTAAGAACTGGAATCTGTGTAAATATGGGCCTGGATATCGCAAGGTGGCTGGATTTGTTCCCACAAGTCCGTCCTAAAGCTGCCACACTGGATCATCATTTCAAGACCCCAATCCTGCGTGATGTCGTTCGCTGTTGGGGCATGGTGTCGGTTTCCAAGGAGTCTCTGGTTTACTTGCTCAGCAAGTCAAATGATCCGAAGCATGAGGATAATAGGGATGGTTTTACCTCCAATGCGGTGGCCATTCTGGTGGGTGGGGCCCAAGAGGCCATGGATTCGTATCCGGGTCAGTATATATTGACCCTGAAAAACCGAAAGGGATTTGTTAAGATGGCCATTCGAACAGGGTGAGTTATAACACAAAAATAAAAAAGAAACTGGTATTTATATAACGCTGTTTGTAGGTCATCGATAGTGCCCACGTTTTCCTTTGGCGAGGTCGATATATACGATCAGGTGGCTAATCCTCCGGAGTCACTGCTCCGTCGCTTCCAAAATGTGTTCAAGAAATTTACAGGAATATCCCCGTTGCTGCCCAAGGGCCGCGGCATGTTTAATTACTCCTTTGGAATACTGCCTCACCGCAGGCGCATCGTGCAAGTTGGTAAGTTCTAAACAGAATTAATTTAACCTTTAAATATAAAATTTAATAAAAATATAAAATATTCCAGTTGGCTCCCCCATCGATGTGGTGAAGAGCGATCAACCCGATGCCGCCTACGTGGACCAAATCCATGGCGAGGTGATCAAGTCGCTGGAGAAGATGTTCGAGGAGTACAGGGACAAGTACATACCGAACGCCAAGCAGAAAAAGTTGATTATTCAGTAACTGGGAATAATACCTCGGATATCAGCTGTACAATGTGATTTTAAATAGAATTTTAAGGAATATCCTAAAAGAGCAATACAGGACACAGTTGGGAGATTATTTTTAACGAAAGCGCATGTTTTTAGTTGTTTTTCTTTTATTAATTACCAATTAAATTTGTTACCTTGTATGTACTTATATATACAAAAAGAACAAGGAGCTTGGATTCTCGAATTTTTGGAAAAACTTAACTTAATTTCGCATTTTGTGCCACGATTCTCGATCTCGATTCCGATTTAACAACTATAAGGAATTTGTGCTACGCTAGGAAAGAATCAATCGCAGAATTCCTTTCAAAGGTACAATTTCATTAATTTAGCAACAAATCATCATCATCATCCTCCGTTTTCATTCAATTTTTTATTAGCTTTTAGTTTTGTTTTGTGAATTTATTTTTGTTTTTAACGCTAAAGCAATAGCAATATTAGAAGGGAAAATTTGGGAAATATTTAGATTCAATGAGAGAGATTACTAGTTACTTGTAGTTGGCTTCGACTTTAGATTTATCTACAAATATTCAAATATTACGAAAAGTATTCGTCTAAATATATACTTTTAGAAAGGAACACTTGGCATAACATGGGGTATCGATTTGGGTTTGATCTCTGCTTTGTATTATTATTTATCTTTTAATTTTTTCAATAACAGTTGAGAGTAAGCGCCATAGATATATGTTTGTATTAATGTAGGTATATCTCGATTGTTGTACTCCTGTAAGGTGGTTCTCATACAAGCATAACTTTTGAGTAGACTGTACTTGCAGGCTAGTTTGAGTAGTACTTGTAATTGCTGTGATTCTTTAGCTACCCCATCGCACTCTGATTAATTTTTACCTAAATTCTTTTGGTGAGGCAATACAAAATATATGTAATTGGCATATAATTGTATAGGCGAGGACATCCTCGGATGAACGTATGTACTTATAAGAACGTTTCCAAAAACTATCTTCTCTCTTTGGTGTCGCTATAACTCTACTTGATTTCTCTTTTTTAGGTACTAGCCAGGCTGCCGATTGTGGTTCTCGAGGAAAGCGCATTGTCGATATCTAAATTTGTTTCGTTTTCATTAGCTTTTTGTTTCGTTTTGGAATTACTTTTTGGTTTTTTGGTTTTAAATCAATCCCTGAGTGCATTTTACTTTGCATGTAATTGCGTAGTTGCTAAAAATCAACTGCTGGTGTTTGCTGTGGCTGTTTGGCGGCTTCTGGCTTCTGGTTTGAGTGTGGCTCTGATTCTGATTGCTGCCGATTGCTGCGCGAGTGCCATAATTGATTCGACTAATTACCTAGGTATATATGTGTATCTCACAATTACAAATATATATATACATATATATATATTGTGTATAGCAGTGGCGTGCTATTGGCTTTGATTCTGGGTTTCTTTTGAGCGCAAACGGTGCATGGAAGATAAAGGGGACGTGTCTCGAGTTCGAAATCTCCAGCGCCTCAACATACTCTCTCATATCAAAGTTGAACATTTAACATACAGTACTCGGTAGTCCGTAATCAGTATTCATTATTCATTACTCGTTATTCGTTAGGTTCTTTATTGGTGTTTCGATTCCTGGGAGGGGCCTTACGGTGAGCTCTAGTAAGTATCTACAAAAGGTTCGGCAGGCTCCGTGCTGCACTCATTTACATATCCTTCGCCTGAGCTTCAAAATATATATATGCTATATGCTTCTGCTCCGAGCGTGGTTTTTGTTTGTTTGGTTTTAATTTATTAGTGGTGTATATTTAGTATATATAGTTATGTATAAATACAATTGAATTATAGTACGTATGTGTGTATATATCGGGGGATCAAACTGCATACGCTTTAGCTCTAGTATTAATACATTAATAATACAATTTGTAATTGCAAAGATAACTAACAATATGTATACTTATTCATGTAGTTTTGTTTCCTTTCCGTTTAATCAAGTACAATTTATCAATTTTGATATTTAGAATAATCTTGTATATATCGGTATCTGCAGGTTCTCTAATCAAATTTCATTTTGTTCAGCATTGCCAACGTTTTTTTTGGTTTCTTTTGGTATCCTTATACCCCCCATTCCCTCTGTTCTGTCACCTACCAATAGTTCAACATCTAGTTTTTGTAGCGAATTAACAAGGGTGTTTTTGGTTGTTCAATCAATTGCCAATGCCAACTAATTAACTAATTTCCATGCACTTCATAAGAATGTTTTACACAATTATCTGGTTTTGGTTTTGGTTTTTGCTTTTGGGATGCCGATTTTAATCTTTTAGCTAATTGGTTTTGGGGGCGATCGGGCGACTCTGCCACTCCCATAAAAGTATGCTACACAATGTTCAACAAACTTGCGGCAAGTCAATCGATAAACGACAACATCGAAAGTTATGCGCAAGTAAACAAATATTACTTATCAAGAAAACAAAATACGTTCTATATAAAATCTATAAAAACTTCACAAGTGTGTGTATCTATATATATGTATCTATGTATATATATGCTATGGTGGCTGATCACTGTCTTTAGACAGCTACAATGGCCGCCATCTACGAGGCAGTCGGCACAGGATTGAAGTAATGCAGGCCATTGGTCTGTAAAAATACAAATATTCATATTAAATCTGTTTAATATTCTGTGTGAAAGCCATTCTGACTTACCGCCATGTCGTATTCGGTGATGTAGGCGGGAATTTCCAGCTGATCCTTTGTGATGGCCGAGTATAGGTGCTCCACACCCGGCAGCGAATGCACTTTGGCCTTGATGGCTGGCGCCATGAAGGTGGTAAACCACCAGGTCATCATCTTAGTCCAGAATGTGGGATGCACTATGTAGAAGGCCTTCAGGTTCTTCTTGTACCTAAAATGGAAACAATCAGGCTTAGTGGGTAATTCTTGAAGAGAGTTTAAGGATTTCAGGACTCACTTGTAGGGCAACACACTGTAGACCTCGCGCAGCCAGTGCAGCGAAGGATAGTTGTTGGTGGACGTCAGCGTGTGGAAGTACGAAATGACATAGTCTCCTTTAACGATGGGATCCAGTAGCTTAATCAGATATAGCAAGGCCTGTGGTGTAGCATAAGAATTAGCTTTTGTTTTTAATATTTATAGGACTAGCGGATATATTACCTTCTCCAGGTCAATGTTCTGGGCGGGGAACCATTTGCCGCAGAACACAATCACAGGCCGACCCAGGCGGTCCACGCCGCTCTGGTAAAGGCAGCCGATGCCGGAGACCTCCGTCAAATCCTCGACTTGGGCGCGACGCAAAAGGCGTTCGTATCTGGAAAAAGAAGAAATCAAAGGTTAGATCTTATTTTATGTAAAATTGTAAATTTAATTAGTAACTACAAAAGCCTAGAAAGCGGATTTTATCTAAGATCATTTAACATAAATCCATCCCCAAGACCTTCATGATTCAGTAAGCAATTGAATATATTTAATTAATCAATTTATTATTTTATAATTTAATAGTTGAGAATTATTCCTTGTTTATCATTTTATTTATTTCCAGGTGGCTCCTTAATTCCCTAGGCTGTTTCAATATTTACCTCTCTTTTAATTGTAAACATTAAAAACACTCTTTACAACATTCTGAGAAATCCAATACAGAATAAACAATGGCACCTAAAGATCGATTGCAATGTGGTCTGCATGCTTCACTGCCTCTATTTTAGATTCCTTTCGCTTTGTTTACACTCTGGCCTCTGACTTCTCGAGTACAACGATTATATTTATATCTATTGAGCATAATGGACATGTAGAGGCCAGAATGGGAAGGGAAGGGGAGGTTCGATCGATTATTATGTGGCGTCACGCAATATTCCAGGCCATATACGCATTTAATGACAGCAGTGTAGTGGCAGTGTCACTGCCCCAATGTCTGTCACGACCAGAAGCTGCTGTAAATTGCCTTGGCCGACTGCTGCTTGAAATTCACTTGGCAAAAAGCACTGAACATCATGTTTATCTGCCTGACAAATTATAAATTTGAAAGGCGTGCTAAGCTGATGTTTTAGCTGGCTTGCTTTTTATTTGCTTAGTGTGCTAAATTCGAGGCAAATATTTGCAAGATAAAAGTACAAAATTAGAATGGGAATGGGAACGGGGGCGGGAATATAAAATGGGTCATCCAATTAAATGTGCATGAAAAACTTGCACTCGTTCGGGTAATTAGATAAATGCGCAGATTGCCCAGGATGACTCACTAATGAAATTGGAAAATGAATCAATATATATATCATACATATATATATGTACACATATGTTTTCACCTTTTAAAGGTGCCGAAAAGTGTTAAACAACTTTCGCAGCCACACGCCGGAATACAAACTTTCGAGCGGGCTAATTGAACACCTCAGCCTCCGCCAAATCGAGACTAATGTGAGTCAATTTTTAGCTGACTTAATGCCATGATTAAGCCCGGTGCTTTCGGTGATGTTTGGCCGCCTCGTGCCGCAGTAAGCTGCGGTAGCAGCAACCGATAAGCCTTTTAGGACTGCAGAGAGGAAACCAGATAAAGATCGAGATAAAAGTATCCAAAAGTGACGCATTGTGACGCAGCCTCTTAGCCAACTCAATCTCCATCGCAAACTCGTTGCTTGTGTTTGCCCAGGCAAAGAGATACAGGCACAGATACAACTGCGGATACCGATGCAGGTAGATTGGGCAGGTGCCGGGGCGCTGCCCCCGTGAATGTGATTATCGTGCGAAAAAACACAATGGATATTAAAGCGCAATGCTAATCCGTAGAATAAATCTCACACTTAAACCAGTCAACGCCGCGGAGAAGTAATAACATTATTATTAGATCACATTTCCTGAGCCGCACATGCCGCGTTGCATGTTATTGCTCACTGGCACGTACGGGAAAACAAGGCCGCACGAGGCAGGCTTTTATTTTTGGAAGGGATTCACTTCATGCAGCGCCTGATAGGATGAAGGTTGGATGGGGACAAACTGCAGGATGCACAATCAAAAGGATGCAGAATTTTATAAATGGAATTTAGCTTTTTCCAGGAAATATAACAGTGTAACTTTTTGATAACTAAGTAGCTTACTAAGGGTTTATTTTACATTTATTAAAGGCTATAAAATAATTGTAATTCTTTCACTAGAAATAGATTTAGAAACCAGGTCGATGGTTTGTTCGCCCACACTATAATTCCTGACAAAACCCAGTTTATTCTCCTGACAGTTATGACTTTGATTTGAATGGTTCTGCCTGTGTAATGCACCCCCGCCCATCGCTGACGTCATTAACCCTTGGCAAGGACCAATTGTTTACTGCACAGAGTGGGGGCCAGAGATGGGCGGCGGTGATAGCCTGTCCGACTCCGTGACTGACACGTTTCAATATAAACTTCCGACGCGGCGCGGCGCGGCCTGGAGGCACTCTTTACCTTTCCTCCGGCGTCTCCATGAGCTCATCGGGCAGAACGACGTTCATGTCGCCCGTAGTTTCTTGCATGGGACTGGAGCCCAGGTCAATCGACGTCATTCCTTCCAGCATTGTCATAGTTTACACTAGTCTGTGTAGTTGTGGTTGTGACTGTAGGCGTTACTGGCTTTGTTGTTGGTGGGTGGCACTGTTTTTGTGTTTCTTCCTTGCTTCTTGTTCCCTTTGACTTCGCCCTCGCGCACAATTACTGTTTATCGATTTTAAGTCAAAATAGAAATTCGGGTTTTACAGTTAGCTCCAACTGTCCGTTTTGATTTGCTTGCCGCGGTCTTCAGCCCGATTTCGTATTCAATTGACGCAAATAGTTTGGATTGTTTTTTCCTCTTTTGCTAAATATTTATAAATAGTTCAGGGTGCTTTTGTTGAAAAAAATATCAAGTTAAATGTTCGGTGTGTGGGCAGCTTGGTGGCCAGACTTTTGCGTTGTACGGAAGCCGCGAGTGGAAATGCAAAAATAGTTTTCCTTTATGCCTTTAACTTTTCGCTCTGGGTGACTTTATGGATTTATCACCGATGGGTTCACATATAGAATTGGCGCCAGCACTGGGGATTTGGTTCGGTGCACGTCCGTTCGCCGCGAGTGGAGCTTTTCGATTGAGCGAGTTGGCGGCGAGTGGCACTGCTCTTGAATCTTTTTCGCTGCTCCCCATCGGCATCTGAACAGCACTGAGCAACAAAGCAAGGGTTTTTGACTCGTATGTGGGAGGAAGCGAAGCGATAGTAATACCTTTATCTAAAGTATATTTATTTTAACCCAAAAAAAATTTAAATAAAAATTTAAGTCCTCTTGAAACAATATTTTAAAAATATTGAAAATACTTTTCTATCTTTAATACATTTTAAAGAAATTTAAAGACCCCCAAATAGAGACTATAAAGTACACAAAAGTACGAAACCCGTGTAGCATAGTGTAGCAGCAGCCACTTAGGAGAGAAAGGCAGAGCGAGAGCATGGGAGAGCGAGAAATAGGCTAAGAAAGCTCTCGCTTTGCTCTCACTCTTTGAGTGTGCGCCCTTTAGCTTTTACCTCCTCCTCAATGACATTCACTTACAACAACAACACCAAACCAAAGAGGAAGAGCCAAGAGAGTTGGTTGCAAAGACAGTAACAACAATAAGCCAAGGACATCCGTTTAGCCGCTTTATTTGCACTAATGTCAGTTTGGGGCTAAAACAAAACTGTCCAAAAAATGAAATCAGTTCAAATGTTTGCTCTGTCGGTTGCCAGCTAAATGCGCAAAAAACGAACACACACGAATTCTATTTCGGTTCTTCCTCCCTCCCACACAAGTACCTATAGAGCGAAATTGCGTACGCGTGCAATGTGCAACATTTCCATCAAAGAGGAATGCTAAAACAATACTGTTGCCATAAACAATAACAATGTTGAGTCATTCGATTAACATAAAATGGGAATGATACATATTCTCTGACGGAATGGGAAGATTTCATTCCAAATATAGGTTTTCAGATGAAAAGCTAGGAAAATAACAATTTAGACATCGTTGAGATTGTTTATTGTTATTAATTATTATATCAATAATAGCAAAGGCTTGAAGTATCTTTTTTGCTGTATAAATGGAGAAAACTTTAAGCATAAAGATTTAAATCAAATCACGTTTTAGTACGCAATTTATAAATATTTTAAAATTTATTTTCGAGCTAATATTATAGGTTGCGTATAAAAATTTAATAATTAATTTCACGAGCTAATATTTCTTTTTTTTTTTGTACATAGTATATTATGTACATATAAGATGACCTCAGTGTGTAAATTATCGAAGACGTCGACGAAGAAGAAGCTGCACAGTGGGGTGCATTCCCCCCGCACGCACTCAGAAAACTCGGGAATAAAAAACTCGTCCAGGAAGCGGCATCCGCTTGTCACCACCCCACTGCTCCCTCTTCTCCCGCGGAATCGGTTGAATAAATTAAGATGCCTGAGAGATGTTACATTTAAATGTCTACAAAATGTGTGCGAGGCATTTGTGCGGTTTCATTCAATGAACTGCAACGGTTCGATATTCTGATTATACTGCCACCGGCCGATCCGGTTACCTTCGCGTTCCCCATCTCCGACACATTCCCACACCGATCGCAGCTGTCATTTTAATTATTTTAATTAGCAAAATGGACAATATGCGACTGAAATAAGCAATAAAAAAAAAACAATGATCAATTTAATATGAATTATTTTGGGGAATTACTTTGTTGTAGAATCCAGCGGCGACTCATTTTTGAATATGTATAGATTTATTCAGGGATTACAAAAATCCAATATTTATTTTGCATTTGAGGCATTATTTTGATCACTTGGAGTTTTGTACCTTTCAAGCGTTTATCTATTCTCCATCTTGCTGGCTTTTGTCACAGACATTATCTCTGCTCATATGAGCATTTGTAAATATTCATAAATGTTTACCCCTAAGCTTTATTTTTTTTAGCAACCACGTAAACGAAAAAATAAATGTTATTTAGCTGATTTTAATAGCTCTTTTTTTAGAGTGGAATACAATTAATTTTGAGCTTGGGTTTATTTATTAAAATTAATGCTTTTAAAAGTTAAGAAATCTTGGGTAACTATTAAAATATATATTGTTAAAATGAATATATAAATTATAAACTAAGAATAAAAATAAATATTTACAGCAGTTACATTACATTGCTCTTCTAATTAAATCTTTAAAGCAAATGTTTTGAAAATAAATATATTTAAGAAGCATATTAAGCATCAGTTCATTCAAAACTATATTAAATAACATTTCAAAGTTCGCTTTCTTAAAACAATATATATGCAAAGACTTTTTAAGGTCCCTTACGGGTCATAAAATTAATTAAACTGTGTTTTTTTTAGACCTGCCCCCAAATGGAACTGACCAAAAGGGCTATAAATAAGAATATTCCCCAGCTGGTTCGCTTGGGAATTCTTTCATGCAAACTATGACGCCACAGCCTTTCATATTCATACGTCACACTGGACGACGTCATAAGGAAAAGCACAGGAAGGCACTTGGTCCGTCCAATTAGCATTGTGCAGGACGATGGCCAAGCAAGCACTCTCCTTGCGCCACTCCACTTCATTCCACTTCAATTCAATTCAATTTGTGCCCGAGACCGAGCGAGCTCCCGGATTGCGTGCCACGGGTCTCTAAAATTTCGACAAGCGACGGAATTTACATAGAGTGGATGGCTTAGGAGCGATGGTGGGGCTAGGCATTTGCCAGACGGTTAAGATATTTCCGGCATGCTCTTGTAATAAATATGCTGGGCCAAAAGGCTCGCTTACGAGGTGTTTATGGGGAGCTGGAGGTGGCCTTCTAGCCATTCTGCGTGTCTTTCCGGCGGTTTTATGAACTGCAGATGTCTGCCTGGGACATCGCGTAATCTGAAATCGCTGGAGATCTATCCCGTTAAATCCATAAAAGCCTATAAGAGATACCTTTATCTGAACAAGTGCCAGCGATTAAGCAATCAAGAAATGTATGAATATATATAAAAATTATAATCTTAGTCAGCCCCTTTTTGCAGATATTTATATATTATAATATA
This sequence comes from Drosophila ogumai, assembly GCA_018904815.1. NCBI lineage: Eukaryota > Metazoa > Arthropoda > Insecta > Diptera > Drosophilidae > Drosophila > Drosophila ogumai. The sequence continues at coordinate 10,302 of JAEIIJ010000075.1, forward strand.
AAAAATAATTATATATCATAAAAATGTGTATAAATCAAATATAGAGGATAATCTGACCTGTCAGAGGTTCCTTTAGTTAGAAAAGGTTTCCTTTTGATTAGATATTAAAATATCTTTTAACAACATTTTCCTGGTCCCCTAACCAATCAATATCTTAACTATTTTAAACCTTGGTAACATTCAATTCAATTTTTAATTTCTTTTATAAAGGTTTTGTAGCAAATCATAGTCCCATTGTTTTGTGGGACCCTTTAACCTGACAAACCCTATATTATTTATTAAAGATTTTTGTCTACTTATATGCGTAGCTCCTTGACACTCACCTCTCTTGGTGCTCGATGCCTTCTACTCCTTCGGATATGACATTCTCATAAACTCCAGTACGCGGACGATCGCTGAGCAGATGCTGTCGGTCCAAATCCCGCTATTTTTTAAGATAAAAAAGTATATAAATTAGAAAACCAAGTATTTGGGAAGGTATTTAAATAAAACTTACCTGAAGCTGTGCCTGCAAACCGCTGCTGTAGGAATTCAGGCTGAGACCGTTCATATCCCGAGCTCCATACTCCAGATCCGAGCTGTTACCTTCCATGTCGTGCGGACTGACGTCTGAATCGTCGTCGGCTAAGGGGGGAAGAGATGGAAATAAATATCTTGGATTATTTATACGAAAGATATTATTATGGTTTATAAGATTGATTAAGTTCAAGGCTAATTGCTAAAATATAAATATCTAGAAGACGAAAAGAGACTGTAATAAAAGTTTCTCCCCTTAACATTTATGTTTTATATCTTTCTTTTAAAAACATGCTTTATTTTTCGTATATTTTTACATGTCGGCTTAATGACATGTTAATCCCTTTTTGTATCATGTAAAGATTATAATTTATTTATTTTTATTTATGCACTGTATGTCATAGAGGGGAGTAGAAGGGAATGGATTTATGATCTTTACACGAAAACTCAAACGAGTTGTTTATCATTCTGCGCTGGATTTCGATTATCGGCGCAGAGCCCAGTTTTATTGCACTTTTTGTATCTTTTCCGAACTTCGGCACTGCGGAATGTGAGTTGAACGGAACACACGCTCTGGCCAAATGAGACAACGACAAAGCGACGACGTGCGGTAAAACGCACACGAGCGCTGAGCAAAAACTGGATGCTGACCGCCCCCCCACACAACAAGCTCCCCTCTTTTGCTCTGCTTCTGGGGAGATCTCTCTTGAGAGAAAGATAAACTGATAACTCTGATAACGCGTTGACATGATTTAGGCCCGAAAAGAAAACTTGGCCCACACACACATACACGAGTGAGTGACACTCGTCGCGATAAGCAGAGTTTTTTAGTTAGCTAACTTGTTGATAAACTAACGTTTAATACAAATACCAAAATGTTTTGTAGTTGAGTCAACACAATTAAATAACTAAATAATTAAACGTAATCAGAAAAACGTTTGTATTTTAAGGGGAGATCATCTCCGGATTTTTTTATGAGATGTAAAGATTACACATTTTACGGAATTAGAAATATTAATTAGAATTCTTATAATTATTGATTATTAAAGTGTTTATTATGTATTATTCTTTGTATTCTTTCAAACGTTATAAACATATAAGATCACAAAATGATTTTTAAATTTGGTTCATTTTTCAGTTTGGTAACTTTTGGGGCAAATTTTTGATTAGGCATATCCAAACAGGGAAAACTATTTGCAAAACTGTATTATTTACTTTTAAGCTTTTGTTTATGTTTTAAGGAAGTGATTACTTTTTCTCTTTATAAAATAGACGTTTATTTTATAGTATTTCGTATAGTATGTATCGATAGATTTTTTTATTAGTTTACAGTATATTCAGGAAATAAATAAATAAATTTCTAACTATTGATTTTTCATTATTTAACTGGCCTTCAAAGGGAACCTTCTTTCTACATTAACAAAGTAATGTCTTTCTCCCTACAGCACTTTCATCGCAAAAGTATGCAACGAATTTTATAGCAATATGGTATATAGCTTTCATAGCACTGAGCCTGCTGTCAGTCAGCCTAGAGAACTGCGACATCATGTTTATGTCTTAAATTTCCCAATTTCACTTTAAATTAGACCCACACTGCTTTAAAACAATATCCTTGGCTATAACACTTACTAGTAAACTATAGAGTATATAAATTATTGAGGCAATTCACTAGTATATCCAAAATAAACCGAAAACGCGCGACTTTTGGCTGACCAATCGAATGCAGCTACTGCCAAGTGACCCGCACACAACCGACTTTGCAACGTAACTGAAGCCCCACAAGTCGAACAGTCAGTCAAGATACATAGCTGACGAGTGAATTTTGCTCCCATTTATTCCAAGTGTGCGCTTTCTCTTGTGTTTTTTCGGTACTAATCGACACTTACTGTACTTATCGACAGCCCAACAATGGAATCATTGCCAGGTGATAACACAGACTTTATCATCGACAGCCGATTGATAAGCGGGCGATGAGCAAACAATGACGGAGGGCACAATCGCAAAGGTACAATCTCTGGAGGTGCACGGAAAGAAAAATTAAGCTCTAATCTTATGAAGAAATATTTTTAAAATAACAAATAATTAATTTATTTTATTTTATAGATCAAGAAATGTAGAAAATATCGATCAACCTTTGACTATTTTATATATTTCCACAGACTTTTAGTATGAGTAACAACCACGATCATCTTCCAAAGTATCAGTTTTTATATATATAACCCCTTATAAATCACTATATTTAATGTATTTCCAATATATTAACTCACCCTGACGATGACGCATGTGGACACTGTGCTGGGGATTGCGGATAATGCGTATCTGGCGATCGGGATCCGGGTGCTGTGGCTCACCGAACTCTCCGCCAATGTCCTTGGGCAGCTGCCACAGGGCACTGCGCTCCTCCAGCTGATCCCGGGGGAAGTACAGTGGGGCCAAAACCTCGTACGTGCCACGCTCATTGGTGCCCACGCACAATATCACAACCTGCAGGGTGCACTTGTCCAGATATCGACGGATAGTACCTATTTATGCAGACAAAAAAATAATTAAGGAAGGTTCAGTGAAACATCTCTCAAGAAAATACTTACGCAGGGCAATGTGGGCGGCCACATCCGCGGGAAAACTCTTTTGATTTGCACTAATGTTGCACAGGGCTATGGTGTGCAGGTTCAGCTCCTTCGCCTTGCACAGGACATTTCTGTGGGGAAAATAAGGGAATTTAGAGGGAGTTCTTAAGAATTATACTTTATCAAGAATAGTTCTTTGTTTTTAAGGCATATACCAACAACTTTGTCTTGACATTTATATTTAAAATAAAATTTTCTAACTCGTTAATATAAAATTTAAATATTGTAGTTTTTCCCACGCACCTGTAGCAGCAGTGCAGTGTATTCTCAGCCGCCGTCTTGAACTTTTCCCTGTAGGCAGGTGCCACCGTATGCAGCACGTACTTGGCGGGCAGATTGTATCCACGCGTGATGCGCACATCCCCAGTGCGGCACTCTAAAAGAGAGATATTATATGAGTCATATAGCTTTTTAGATAAATGTTAAACCTTAGACTAACCCTTGACAGTGGTGCTCAGCTCCTCGCGCAGCTGGTTGCCAGCCACGGCGAAGATCCGCTCCGATATGCTATTGCTTTCAGTCAGAGTCTCATCGCTGGTATTTGTGATGGCGTCCACATCCAATGTGGTCATGTCACCGTCCCTGGAGAGCATTAATAAGGCATAAAGTAAGCGGCTTCTGATCAATTTTGCTGATCTTACCATATTACAAAGCGATTGTTGACATCTTTGGACAGGGGAAACGGACTGCGGTTGTGCCGTGGTCCGCCCAAGGACGAATAGTCCGTGATCGGCAGCCGTGTGTCTGTTTTCTGTGAGCCACCCCAGGTGGCCAGGTTATCCAGTTTGACGAGCTGTAAGATCATAAACAATGAGCAACTCTTTAATAAAATAACATATCAAAGAACTTACACATGGGCTGGAGCTGGATTCGAATGCTTTAAAGTCCACATTTGAGTTCGTGTCGAGACGCATCGCTCTGTGGATTGGAAACAGAAGCAAATGAAGTTAGTTATATGCACATCGCTTGAGTCATCAATCAATCAGTCTTCAACTGGCTAAATTTAGTTATCCCCCAACATAACCTGTTCCGCTCACTCAATTCGAGGTGGTGCCGTTCCCATTTTGGCCCACAAATTTGTTTACAATCAACTCTTTGTCCGGCTTCAGCCAGTTTCGGCCCGTACAATCTGAGTGTGAGTGTGATTGAGAGTGTATAAGTGGGTATAAGTTATCTCCGAGTGTCCAGAACTCCGCGAATGAATCACAACGACTGAAGCTAGTCGACACTTCTCACCAGAAGGCCATTTGGTTCGCTCTGGAGCCAAAAAGGCAGTGAATGAAATCTATAAATATTTACTTTCTAATTGTCATAGTTAGTTGTCATCACGTAGACGGAAGATCTTAATTCGCGGGTAAACACAAAAAACGTCAAGGAAAATTGTGCTCAAATTGTGTTCTACAATAATGGGATGGGTGTGACCATATTAAATCGGATATTTTGTATATATCAATGCGAGTTATCGCCATAAATAATGGTGGAATATTTAACATAATAATACTAAGAAATTAACATTTCATTTTGATTTTTAATTATTTATTTAAATAATTTTGAAGCTAAGGGAAAAAGAATATGTTTTGAAACCAAACTAGTTCATCAAATATTTTTTATGGTAAAGAGGTTTTAAATTGCAAAATAAAAAAGTAAATAATATTAAAAATATTATAGTTTTTAGTATGACAAAATAATATTTTTAAAAAGTATAAATAACATGCTGTCTATTACAAAATTTATGGACTTTTGAGTTTTAAAACTTTTACAAGTTTCCCAAAAAAAACCTCTAAATTAAAGTGCAATTCTAGCGAAAAAAATTCCCATCACTGTATCTCTATAGAACGTCGTAACCCAAGGGCTGATGCTGCAGTGAATCCCCCGCACCCACAGCCTCCCCCTTCAGCTCACAGCACACCTGAATGTGCGTCACACGAGCCGAGTGAAAGGTGAAAACAAAAGCAAAGGCTAGAAAAGCTGGGAAGTGCAAACTGCAGCTGCGCTCTTAATTGCCATATCAGACGCTCGAGGGCGGTACCACACCGCCCACGTCCACGCCCACGCCCACCAGTTGAGCCCGCTGCCCTTTGCCCTTTACAGGTGCAGGTGAGAAAACGGCAGAAACCTCAAAATGGAGGCAAGACTCTGACCCAAATTGGTTCTTTGGGAATCGAGCGGCTATATATACACATAAAGCACATATACATCATGGGATGGATCACTGGCATTGTCACGGATTTGTGTCGAGTGAGCAAAACTTTCCACAGTCACATTATCCACACTGCCGCACTTAAGTAAACATTGTTGATTTGAAGGGAATATACTAGGTTTAAGTTGTATTTAAATGTTTGTTATCTGGCTTAAATTAAGGCTAATTGGTTATAATCAAAAATACAAAGCCTGATCTTAAAACAAAAGAAACAATTAGATCTTTAAATAATTGTAAATAAATTTCTTAACTTTGAAATACTTGGTTAATTTCAGCAAATGACTCTTAACTAGCTATAAGTAAGCCTTAAAAACACACACTATTTTATATATAAGGCCTTGAAGGAACCTTGGGGTTCTTATTTTACTGTAAAGTAAGTGAGCCGCAAAAAATAATTACTTTTTAGTAAATGAAAAATGCCAGAGTTTGAAAGAAAAACTTCAAGTAATTCAATGCTCCAACTAAGTTTAGACCTTTACCATAAATTAACTCATCATTATATATTTTTTCCTTATTTAATTATCATTCCATATTTTGAATTTATAAAATAATCATTTCAAAGACAAAATATACCGAAAGAGTTAAAAATAAATGTTGAATCAGCATTATAAATGCATGGAAAAAACCTTCTTTCTTCTCACTTCTCACTTTGCCTTACGAAAAAACTGCGAAGAATCTCTCGAATCTTTATTGGCATCTTAAACCCCCACACAACAGTTGCTCAAGAGGAAAGATAAGAAAGTTGTAAACACAAGAGAGAAATATATATACCTGGCCTCCATTATGTGTATAATGAGCTTCATTCAACGTGTCTCTCCGTATATGGAAGCCACTATAACGTCATTTCATTTGCCCGATCGGCCAACGAACGGCAATTAGCCACACATTTAAATGTTCTCAATGGAGACAAGAAACAGAGGGGCGTAGCTTTACGTGATCTGTTGTTGATCGAGAACCTTACATAAGTTTGGCAAGCTTTTTTTTTCTTTATTGGATTTTGTGTTCTCCGCTGAACAGGCACCCTGTATACAAGTCAGACTGGTCTAACCACCGATCAAAATTGACAAATACTTTACAGAATACTTATGACTGTTGTTGTTGTTTTGTGGCTAACTGAAAGGCAAATGACGTCTTAACTGAGTTGGCCTTTTGACCAGCCCAACAGCTACTAGCCACTCATACCCTCAAGCTTATCGGGGAGTAAATAAACAAAGTGCGCACAGTAAAAAATATATAGTAAAGACTTGGATCATCGCTGAGGAATTCCATATTTTGCAAATAATTATTATCTACGTTCTTAAGAGTTTCATCATTATAGTTTAATTTAGTGAATCTGCTTTTGTTAGGGAAAATAAAGTACTTAAGGAATAAATTGTATCTGTTCTTTGGCGAAAAACAAACTGAATAAATAAACTGTTTGTATGGAAAAGTCTAGTTTAGTTTTATATCCTTGGAAAAGGTATTCCTGGTTTCACTAAGTTTTTAAAACATTTTTCAGAAATTAACATAGAGACTATTTATGTTAAACAAATGAATATTCTATCTTTACATTTGTTTTTGTATCTTTTATTGTAACCAACTTGTTTATATTCATCTTTTAATCCAAGATTATATGTATATTTATTGTTAATTGTATTTCTCTGAAATACATTCGCTTTAAGCTGTGGTTGCAACTTTGCCCAGCCAAGCGGCAGGCCCGGCTCCTGCTGATAACTGGCTTGGCAGCAAAGTCCTCGGATTGCATTCGGCATGAGCAGTCACTAGCCAGACCATATCCCCCACCAGACCATTCCAGACCACCTCAGCCGGCAGTTACGTTACTCAACTGGCTAAAGTCCAATGGGGGCGCACATGTGATTCCCAGCTTTCCTTCGCCTCGCCTTGATTTGTCTTGCCAGTTGGCGTGCCCGAGTCAATTACATTATTTCAACTGTGCTGCATGACATGATTTCTGCCTCAACAATTCCTCTCCGCCTCCCCCCTGGAGAGAGAGAGAAAGGTGGGCGGGATTCGGAAATTGTGAAAAGTTGCAGGAGGCAAACAACTTAAATGCAAATAGGGAAGGGGTGTGGGGAGCATATTGGTTCAATGATACCAAAATCTGCTGAAGGCTAATACACTATAATTGGTTTTCAAATTGCTTAGCAAATGGTAAGGCACTTAACGAAGATAAACAAATTATTGCGGAGAAGGATCGATAGTTTTAACTTTTTTATTAATTTAGTATTTCAAAGTCTCCCCGTACATATGTATTTGGTGTTTCCTGTCATATAATCGATTGAATAATATTTTGATTATAGATAAGATGGAAGTACTTCAATAAAACGCTTATTAATAATGCAAACAAACCCTGGGACTTGTTGGAGAGTAAGCGTGAAAATCAATAAAAATGGGTTTCAGTTTAATAAGCTTCACTAGAGGGTATTTGCATGTAGAAAGAGTTTGAAAGAGTTCAAATATTTTTTTTAATTAATTAAATGGTGTAAAATATTCAATTTATAATTTTCGACAAAAATTTTATAATACAAGTATCACTAAATTTGGGAAAATACTCAAAGGAAGTTGGAAAATTAATCAAGGTTTTCTAGTAATTTTTGTAAAACTTTTCCTTTAAGCTCTCTAGGTTTCTACAAGTACCAAAGCAAACTTTAAACTTGAAGTATAAGAAAAAACCAATAAATAAGGGTATTCATGGGTCGATCATGGCTGTCACCTTCTCCTTACATATATGGGCCTCGTTATGGGCCTCTCGACGCGATGCCCTTCGCCACCCGTTCTCATTTCGGCAAGAATTGCTGCCAGCAAGTTTGTTTACGCTACACGCTCAATCCGCCAAACTGTTGCATAATAAATGCGAAATTGTCGCCCACATGCCAAGGCCTCTGTCGAGCTGGGCATGTTCCAAAAAACCAAAAACAAAAAAAATCAGAAAGAATAAAGAAAAAAAATGTTGCAAAAATACAAAATACTTGGGTTTTGTTGGCGTCGTGGGGCATGTAAAACTACAGGGGCGACGACAGTGGCAGTGGCAGTAGTAGCAGCAGCTTTGGCATTACCACCGGAGTGGCAAGCAAATCCAACTGGGCTGCGCTTGGCATGGACCGAAACCGAACGAACACACATTAAGTATACGGCGTGTGTGCCGCCTCTGTATGAGCAGGTTGTTGGCATTGTCCTTTGCCTTTTGATCTCTCTGGCTGGCCCCAGATAGAGAGAGAGAGAGATGGGCCAAAAGCAAATCCAATCCCGCCCCCGAAACACACAGTGCCAGTCGGGAAGCGGTCCCCGATTTGTGTATCTTTGGAATTTTAGCGTCAAGTCACCGCCGCCCAAATATTTGTTGTTTATATTTACTTCGGATGCGTCATAGGCGAGGCCTAACCTCGTCGCCAGTCGCGACTATATAGCCATATAGCGTTCCAATTATTAGCCAATGGCCCGGCCAGCCGATTCTCGGCTTAGTGTTTGGCAACAACAATACAGGCCCTGACGTCACCGAGATTAATTTCCCAATTTCCCAGTTCCCCCCGATCCGTCGCACCACACCACCCGCCATTGTTAGCGACAAATTGCAGCAATTTTCTGGGCATTATCTGCCACCAAATTGTGTCAAATTGTCGCACAGGTTCCCAAAAACTAATTATAATTTGCAGCAGTCAGCCCGAGGCTTCTTGGTCTATACAATATATCCCTTCTCCTCCGACAAACCACAATCCGCGGCGAATGCATTTATATAATGGCGATTGCCGGAGCATTAAATGGATGGTCAAATACCCAGCTTTGGCATGTCGGAACAATAGCTTCACTCGGTAATTGTCCATGCCGTGCTCGGCCAGCTCCAATGACCCCAATAAGCTGGCCCAGGCGAGCACAATAACTCCAATATACGGCTATAATGCGAATTGGTTGGGGGAAATTACATTTCTATTAAGGAAATTCCACAAACATGTGAATGTTTATGTGTGCTGAGTACACACATATTGTATGGCAGCGGCAATTGCTAAAACGCTTATTAATAATTGTCAGTTGCTGGAATGAGGTGCACAGTGGGGCCAACAGAGTGGCAATGGGGTGCAAGTTTAAGGGGTTTTAAAGAAAATTAGCAAAATAACTGAAAGTATCTTAAACACCTCGGCTTATTTAGATATATTAGATTTAGTTGGGAATATAAAATACTAGTACAAAACTTAAGGCTTCTTAATACGAAAAAAAATTACTGGAAGAAAGAACAATTATCTAAAAATGTACGGAACCCAGCTGGCTCACGTTTTTTTCATATCTCATAACAGATTTACAGCACGATCTTAAGTAACTAGACTTTTATCATAATTCTGCCTGTCTTTTAATCAGTTTTAATTGCAATTTCGATTGAAAGTTTATTATTAAGGAATATAGAAAGGAAATCTATGGAATATGAAATTATATGTAAATTAAAGACTGTTTCTGAATTGAAATGCGGTGCACTAGAGAGATTAATGAGTTTTGAGTATTACAAGTGTCTTACAGAGGGGATATAAATCTCCCGTCTTAATAAACTAAACTGAAATACATTTTATAAATACATATATAAAGTAATCTCTATTAAAGCAAACTTTTCTAGCAAACTTTTCTTATACTAGAAACTAACTAGAAATCAAAACTAGTGCTCTGAAGGTTTTTTTTAACAATTCCTATAGTTCTAAAGTTAATTTTACATATAAAGGGTAAACATTTTACTAGTTGTTTGGCTATGAAACTGTAATTATGACCTTTTACAGCCAACTACTTGGCCCAATGCGATTTCCCTGGCTGTCTCTGAGCAATTTCACTATCGTTTGATAATGGAGCTGCGCTCAGGCTGGGTAGCCTCGAGGGTTTGAGTTGGACATTGCACTGGCAATTAACCGCCATCCTCGAGGGGATCCAGCCAGGCAGCCAGGCAGCCATGCAGCCATGGCTGTAACCCTCGCAGCTGGTTCCGTAGGAGGATTGATGGCTTGATGGGGCCAAACTGCAGTCATATTTGATATTCAGCACACAGAAGAAAAAGAAGAAGAGGCACAAGGAAAAGCCCCGAAGCGGGGGGGAAATGGAAATGGCAGTGGTGAAAGCTGGCAGGTTTTCTTTTTTTTGGGGTCCGGTTCTTTGAGCTCAATCAAAATGCTTCGCCACTCGCTTATTTATGTATTTTTCGTATAAATTCCTAATGCATTCGCAGCCGATGTTGCAGCACGTACGAATGTGGGGGCGACAGGAGCTCGAGCCTGGGCTTGGGCTGAAGCTGGTATGTGTGCGTGTATGTTTTTGTGTGGAAAATGGGGCTGAGCAGCATTTCCCGCTGCGAGGTAAATGTTGTCAGTGAATAAACCTGTCACTGAATGAACTTAGAGCCACCCACAGCGGCTGGCGAAGTCAACGCCGAAGCCGAAGCTCTCGCTATTAAACCGAAATCATAAATAATTAGTGGCATAGCAAGTGGAAGTTGCACAAGCTCGGCTCTTGAAGGTTATTCCACTTTTTTTTTTCTGTTTCTGTTTCTGTTCAAAACGTGTGACTGTGTGCGCGTGTCTCTCAGTAATTGCTTCGATGTGTGTGTGTGTGTGTTCTGTTAGGTTTTTTGTATTTATATTCACCCTGTCGTAATAAAAGAACGCTTTCCTGCTTACGGCTTACGGCTTTTCCACAAAAATAAAATCAAAATACTGGTTATTGTATAACCCCCGAAGAAGGATCCCGGCAACGGCTGGCAACTGGCCTCGTTTCTTTCTTACTTTTTCTGCTTTCTTTCTTTTTCTTTTATTTTCTTTTTTTTTTCAAAAAAATGCACACACAACTTTTTTCAAAATGAAAACACCAAAAGACAACACGCACACACACACCCTGTACTCTGGCGTACGCAAACACACTCACACAGATACTCGAAGCGGGCGGGAGGCGGCGAGGTGGGTGTGAGATAAGGGAAAACGCGGTAGGCGCGGCGGCGGTCGCTCAGGTAACTCTGCCCTCGCGCGCTTCTCTGTATGTGTTGGTGTGTGGGTGGGTGGGTGTACTAGTGTGCGTGTGTGTATTTGCAATCCCAACTTTACGGGCTTTACGCACTCGGTTTCCGTCAATCAATGAATCAAACTCCAACTCCTTGTAGCAGCTGCGGCGCACTCGCAAATCACTTTTTGTCTCGCGTCCCGTTTCGCTCAGTGTCTCTAAACTCCACTTTTGTGCACAACGTCTGTGTATGAGTGTTTGTGTCTGTGTGTAAGTGTTTTTGGTGTGTTGCAAGTTTCTGTGTGGCTCACAAAATCGGCTCTAATCGCTTCTTCTTGCTCTGGGCCACTTCTCGTCTGAAATCCGCGTCGTTCGACACTGAAGTTGGCGAGAGCTTTTGGGCCAGCTTTAAACTTTCGAAAACTTGACTTGGCAGTGTGGCCCCATTTGGCGCCCGGAAACTTACTAGTTTTTACGTAAATACTTTTTAAAAATAATTGTTAAACCATTTAAAATACCATAAACTGTGACTGTGAAAAAAAGTGCAACATTTTTTTACGATTTTTCATTTTTTCCAAATTTTACACAATTATTTCTATGCAAGCTATAATCTTAAGTTATTTCATACAAATAACTTTTTTTCAGGATATGGTTAGGAAAATATTAAAATTAATAAAGTTTCATAAAAATTTATATTTTTTATATAAAGAAAATTTATTAAACTAGCGTAAAGTTGCGTAACTTAATTCCATTGTTTGTTATTTATTTTTCTGAGTTACGTTGCTTCTACCGGCTAAAAATAAATTTAAAACAAATAACGTACAAAAAATAAATTAATAGAATAAACATACTAAATAAATACCAAGAGCCCGTCAAATTGCAGACAAAAGCTAGCTGGCATAAAACAAAAAGCTTTTAAAGAGCTTCTTGAGCCACATGGCGCGTATACTTAATTTTTTCAAATAGACGTATACTTAATTTTTTCAAATACATGCATTTTGAGAAAATTAAGTATACGTCTCAAGTCAGTCCTGTCTTGAGCTCTATTTGAAGTTTTAATTGATTTGCTAAAAACATATATTTACCTATCTATTCACTGACAAGCAGGTGTTTGCGCAGCAGCTATTTGTTTTGCTTGAAATTGGCTTGCCCGTTGGCTGGCGCTCATCTGCATAGACTTGTTATCTATTTTTGGCTCGCTTAGTATCTTTTCAGGCACGCGAAAAACTCTTTGGGCCATTAACAGGCTAATCAAAATGCATAAATCACCAATATCCCAGATGCCAACTATAAAGTCGCTGCCGCATGGCGAACCACCACCGTTCACCTGAGCCGGTCGCGGCGGCATCCAATCCAATGTGTATTTGTCATATTTCCAACCTATCAACATCTTCATGGGTCATATAACATAGCCAGACGGCTGCAGTTGTTGAAGAAAAAAAAAAAACAGAAAACAAAAATTATACAATTACCCGAAAACACATGCGAATTAAATTGTACTCTCGTAGAAAAAGTGAAACCGGGCGGCGGCAGAAGAAGCGAAAGCGACGACGACGATGAAGATGAAGTTGTAGTCCGAGCTGGAGCTCTAGTCCCAGGCCATGGATGTGGATGCACTTCGGTGTGTCTCCATCGGCGTCGCCTCTCTCATAATCGGCAGATGTTAGCCATAAAAATTGGAAAGGAGGAAACAGTTGGTCGTCGCCGTCCAATGGAATGGAATGGCCAACTGGTTATAGATGGCGAATCTGCCAACGAACTTCTCGAGCCCCGGCAGTGTGTGTCCACATCCCCTCATCCCCCCTGCACCATTCCCAAACCGAGAGTGATAAATGCTTGAGCGGGAATTTATATTTTTTGTTTTTTTTTGTGTATTTTTTTTTGCATTTTTCGTTGGTTTTATACTTTTTAGGTATTTTTGTTTGTTTTTATTGAAATTCCTTAGATCGCAAGAAGCGCACAGAAGTAATATGTATGGTAATTGTTTGTATATGGTATAGATATAGATACATTATTATTATTATCATTTATAGATATAATGTAATATGTAAGTAATATTTATATATTGTTGTGTGTGGTGTGTGGGTGTGTTTCGGGTGTGTGTGTGTGAGCGTTGGGTTGTGTTTGGTGTGTGTTGTGGGTATAATAATTAGATATACGTAATTAAGTATATATTATATACAAATCTCAATGGATTGTTGATTGATTTGCTTGAATTTACAATTATATCTGGTATCTGTATCTTGTATCTGGTATCTTTATCTGTATATATATATGTAGATGTAGATGTATAAATTTAAAATTACATGCTAGAGATATTTCAAAAAATGTCCACTTCTCTACAGGCTTATCCAACTAACATACAGCTAAATAATATATATATATATGTGTATATATCTATATTTTATTGTTATTGTATTGTATTGTATTGTATGTAAAACCCAGGCATTATTTTGCTGTGGGACCCAAATATATTAAAAATAAACCCTTTTCTTTCCTGCAACTGGCAAACCCAAAGAATTCTACCGACAGTTTCCCTTCGCTTCATCCTCCTTTCTTCCTTTTTTTTTTTTGTAATTTTCTCTTTTTGGTTTAGGATTTTGATTCAGTTTTAGTATCGCGGTTTCAGTATTCAGTTTTCAGTGTTTGTTTCTTTTTTTTTTTTTTAGGTTTTCTTGACGTTTTAAAGTTTGCACTAAGTAAAATGTTTTGCAGACTGCAAATTGGAATACGTTGGCTTTGGACCTTGTCGAATATGCATTAGATAATCTGGATATATACACATACATACAGCGTACATCGTACATTATGTCACAATGTTTAAACTAAAGTTAATACATAAATTCAAAACACAAGTTCAGGGGGGTTAACATTATACAAAAGAGTGTGTTGTGTGTTGCGTGTGTGTGGTGTGTTTGTGTTTGGGTTGTGTGTGTGTGATTGGTAAAAAGTTCTTAAAGAATGCACACAGAGAGGAAACATTGTAATCATCAACGTCATTCAACATCATCATCGTGGACCGTTTGTCTTTCATTTTGTTGTGGATATAAATATATATACTATATATATTTATCGGGCATTATGTGAATACATGTATATATATATTTTTCTTGTATTTTTGTTGCAATTGCAAAAAGAGGAGACTTACACATAAAGCAAAAACTTCTTGTTTTCATTTCGTTTGTAGCATTCAAAGTATAAATATTTTTTTGTTGTTTAGAGAATATTTATGTTTCATATTCATAAATATATATATAAATTTATATATCTTTTTAAACATTCATACATTATCACCCATCTGAAGTTAACCTTCTTCTTTCATTAGCAAATACTCCAATCAATCAATCAATCATTCACATACATGTTGCTGTTGCTTGACACACCGAAAATGTTCTACAAAATATTACACTTCTCAGAGATTTTCCCTATATATTTTTTTATGGTGTTTGTTGCTTGATTTTCTACAAATTACTTTACATTTATTTCAGTTTTTTGTGTTTTGTGAATTGAATTTCATTGAGCAACGCATCCTCTAAATATCCGCCTCGTCGTCGTCCTCCGACATCTTCTACTACAGTTCAATTTGACTAATATTTACATATATCATCGTTGAATTAATCATCGTTTCAGCCTGCAATTAGATTGTTGCTTGGAATTTCCAGACTGGAAGAGAGCCCAACACTCGCTGCACTTGGCCTACAAAAAGGTCAATTCATAATTAACAGGCTGCTGCTGCCGGCTCTAAATCATTTCTTTGTGTGTGTGTGTCTGTTGTTTATTTAAAAAAAAAATACAATGTGGTGGTGATCCAAAATTAAGTATTTCTCAGCTTTGGGGTTTTAGGGGTTTGTTTATTACAAAAAAAAAAGATCTTGGGCAAAGTTGGAAAAGATGAAAACGATTTTGGACCGAGCAAACAAATTAAATTTTGACATTACATTATTTTTTTTTTCGGTTTTCCCTTAGTATTTTTTTCTTTTTTTTTAGGTTTTACAAATTAAAATTTAGTTCTAGACACACACAAGTAACGTGAGAGAGCCTAGTGACAATCCTTAATTATGATAGATAGGTTCGATTCGAAATCGTTTTCAATCCTTCTTGGCGTGGCTTGTTTCGGGATGGTAATGTGCTTGGTATGTGTCTCGTTTACAACATCTAACAGCGGCTGAAAGAGTTCAGTCTGCAGGTTTGTATAGATTATTAAAGTAGGAGCGGGTGCCAAGAGTGTCGGTGGTGGTGGAAAGTCTTCTTGCAGTCGACGGGTCACATTGAATATATAGTATATATCGATTGAATTGCATTAGAAAAGGAGCTGTTTGTTAAGTTAGACCTCTCATCGTACACAGGATAACGAAAAGAATTAGCCAACCGAATGAATAACGACGAATCAACAACAGTAATCGAACAGTATACACAGGGGCAAGACAGGGCAAGCAAACATGAATGACCCTCTTCCCTCTCCTCCTCCTCCTTTATCTCTTTCCCTCGACATCCTTCTAGACAAACTGAAGTTGATGGTTCTGTTGCTCCTGTTGCTCGGTCACGTTGAGGTAGGAGTCCTCGCCCAGCAGCAACACACTGGGCGCCGAGCCGTCGTGCGGATAAAAGTAGGCAAATTGTCCGCTATACGTGCCCGCCGCCGATCTTCCGCCGTCCTCCAGTTGGCTGTAGATGGGCAGTCCGTTGATCTGCTGAGGTGTCAGCAGCAAGCTGCCCGTGATACCGCCGCCTCCACCTGGTTCTGCTGCTTCTGTTGCCTCTGCTATTGCCTCCTGATCCGTTTTGTTGCTCTTCTTTGATGTCCGTGTCATGGTCGCTGCTACTATTGATGCTTCAGTTCCTGTACTGCTCTCTCCTGCCGTCGTTGTTGCCTGGGTCCTGGCCTTCTTATTCTTCTTGCTGCTTTTGCTGGGTCTGTTATGGTGCGGGACTTGGGTTCCGGGCGCTGTTAGTGACGGTGACTGTGATGATTGTGGCTGAGATGATAATGGTGCTATCGGTGCTGTTTCTAGTGGTGGTTCCGTTTCAGTTTCAGGCAAAAGCGTCGATCCCAATGTATTCTCTGACCACTGTTGATGTTGCTGTTGGAACTGCTGTTGCTGTTGCTGATGCTGATTCTGCTGCTGATGATGATGATGATGATGCTGTTGCTGCTGCTCCAATCACGTGCTCAGCCAGGTGGAGTTGCACGTGCAGATGGTGCTGGGGATCACAGGTGCATAGTAGACGCCGTTGGCGTAGATGAGTCCCGGCGGGCCGGCCTGTATCTGTATGGTCTGTGGAGCGGCCGTCGCCGTCTGATCCGTGCTGCTCGTGCAGCAGACGGCAGCGGGAGCGGCCTGCTGCACGTAGATGGTCTGCGGCGCCTGGGCCGTTGGCGGCGCCTGCGAGACCAAAGTCAATGTGGTGGCTTGCTGCGGCTGCTGTTGCGTCTGTGCCTGCTGTTGCTGCTGCGCTGTGTCCAGGAACTGATGCTGCTGCTGACGTTGCTGCTGCTGGTGTTGCTGCTGGTGCTGATGTTGCTGGTGCTGGTGTTGCTGCTGCTGCTGTTGCTGGTACTGTTCCTGCTGTTGCTTCTCCTGCTTGTTGAAGAGCACCTGGGCGGCCAGCGACTGAATGAGATGGAGCGTCTGGCGTCGCTCGTGCCCCATCAGGCAGACAGTCGACATCTCAACCACCTCGCGTAAATGCATCAGGTACTGATACTGCAGCGGTTCCTCATCGACGCCCCAGAAATGGTTACGCAAATAGGCCTCCAGCTTGGTCGTCTGCGTATTGATGTCCGGGAAGTCGATGAAGAAGCGCGAGCACATGTATCGCTCAAGGGTCTTGATGAGCTGCGAGTCGACGGCCTTGTAGTTGCGCACCAATAGATTGCAGTACTTGAGCAGGCCGCCGCCTCGTATCTCCTCCGGTTGACGCGTTGAGATCAGTTTCTTTTGCAAATGGTAGAGGGCCTCCTGGAAGTCTCCGTACACAGACTCGCCGACCACCGTTGGATAGAAGTTCTCCGAGATGGGCAGTGCGGCGCAGTCGTAGAAGAGCAGCAGCGAGTCGAGTACTATCTGGAACGAGTCCACAGAGAACTCGAACTGTCGCCGCATAGTGTCCACGAACTTCAGTTCGACGTTCTTGTGTCCGGGCGAGTTGCCCAGCGAGATGAGCGACCAGCGATCGCCGTCGTTGTTATTATTCACCTTGACCATCTTGCCGACATAGGCCTCCTTCAGGGAGCACGTGTAGATGCGCCGCTTGCAGACGCCCTCGGGCATTAGGTCGAGCAATGTGTTGAGCACGGCCACCTTGACGCGATCAAAGACGCGCGGCGAACTTAGCTCGATGGCGAATATCAGGTCCAGGTCATTGTACGGCTGATCCTCGCTGGCTAAAACATGACTAGCTGCCCCGCCGTTGAGACGGATGTCCTTAACTAACACCCCGGCGCCGCCGGCGTTCACCTCAGCCTCCAGCTTGCGGCGCACCAGATTGACCAGGTCCTTGAGCGTCACCTCCAGTGTGGGAAAATTGCCGCGTCCGTGTATGGCCACCTTTTCGTCCATCACATTGTGCAGCTTGCTCACCTGCTCGAACGAGAGCACGGCCAGCCGCTGCGTCCCACCGGTGTCGACGCTCTCCAGTGATCCATGGTCCGATGTCGAGGCAATCGAAGATCCCGAGCTTGGCGACGGTGGCGGTGTCTCAGTGCCACCATCCGAGTGGAATCCATCGTCGATCTGGTAGACGTCCATTCTGTTGCTTCGCTGCTGATGATATAACGGTTCGGCTCCGTCTAGTGTCCCGCACTGTAATTACAAAAAGAAAAAAAAAAGATTGTTAGTTGGTTTCTGGAAGGGATTTACTTTGTGTGCTGATTCCGCGTACCAATTATCGATCTGTAGGTAAAATTGTAACTATTATTTATTATGCTGATGCTGGCTGGTTAGAATACCATCGTTCTTGTTATTGTAACTAATGCGGTTGGCTCGGTTTCTACGGTTTTGTTGGAAAAAACCGAATTTTGTATTAGGAATTTTGGGTGGAAGTGGAAATGTCGAGGTCAAACGAATGAAGTCTGGTTAAAAAGCAAGTGATTATTATTCAACAGCCTCGCTTGATGGCTTGTAAAATTGTTAGGAGAGAAAACGCTCAAATAATAAGCAGTTGGAAAATGATATACTAATTTAAAAACACAAATTTATAAAGGATTTAATATTTTTAAAAATATAATAAAATATCTAAAGGACCCATAAAGTATTCTTCTAGTCTTTTCTTTTAATTTCCTGTAAACTTTAATACCAATTTGTTGATTATTTTGCTTTTCAGAGCGTAAATTCCCTTCTAGTTCCAAATTTATCACCCTGTTTTTTTTAATTTTTTTTTTTTTTCTATGTTTTGCTCTTTGTTGTCTTTTGTCGTTTCATCATCATGATATTGTCACTGTTATTTATTTATTTTTGCCATTTTATCTAGCCAATGCCAAATGCCGCCCGGGGGCTTCTTTTAATTAATTAATTTGCTTTAAATTCGCTAAATTTATTCCTCTGTGTGTGAGTGCGGCCTACGCGCTAAACATTAAATTCTGTGCTATTTATTGCTTATTTTATTTCACTTTTTGGTTATTTTTTCTACGTTGTGTGTGCCTGCTCGCAGTTTTATTTGATTGTTTCTGCCTGTTGTTCCCAACACATAATAACATCCATCGACATCGGTTTTTGGCATCGCACCGAATTGGATCGTATCGTATCGGATCGAAAAATGTTCGAGACGAAAGTTCCGCGTTGTTATCGAGCAGGCGACGTTTCTCTGATACTGATTCTGTTTCTGTTCAGTCTCTTTTTCGTTTTTATTTTTCTGTTTCGATTTTGGTTCCCCCCCAAAAATTCCCTACCATTCCTATTCTCCTTCATAGACTCTTTCGTTCCCTATACCCATCCCCCGATTTTTTGCCTTCCGTTTTGCGCTACTGTTATACATGGGCTATTATATCGTTTAGCTCTATCTCTTGTATAAGTTTTATCTGTGCGCTAGCTAATGTGTGCATGTGTGAGTTTTGGGTTCTCGTTTTTTCTTTTTTCTTTCTTTTTTTTTATCATTTTGTTTGTGCGTTCACTCACAAAAAAAAAAAAAGAGAATTTAATTTTCTGGCATAACTGGCCGCCGACCACAAAATATATATATATATACATCATATAGTTATAGTATGTGTGTATATACGGGGGGGGATAGATGGATGAACGAGTTAAGGAAGCCACTTCGCCCGATTGCCATAATACAATTCAAATTCAAATTCAAATATACTCTTCGGATCGCATGATTCACACACAGTACAGTTCAAAACAACTTAGTTAACCCCGAGAATATGCCGCGCGTACCGATTTCGGACGACCTGCCGATTTGCACAATATAGTGTCTGTCACCCAGTCGCATGCAAATCTAACTGAAGGCTTCTCTCTAGAAACAAAATAAAAATAATACATTCACACGGCGTAAAAGGTAAAGTAAAATATAAACTAAGATCAGAGCAGTGCTGTCTTTTCAGCTACAAATTTTGCACTATTTTCTGATCTAATCTTAAAAATCTATATCATTTTTAAGAAATCCTGTACAAAGTACACAACTATATCCGGGTATTTGCAAACTTTCAACTTTAGGTTATCTACTTTCTATTATTTAACAATATCGCGCTTGAAGCTGATGCAATAATTGCTTATCGCCTTTTTTATTGCCTTATGATAATGATTATTATATGTGCCGGAGTAGACCCCAGACTATATTTGGGAAGTTCCAATTATTTTTGTTTGGTTTATAAGGTCAAATTTAGTTGATAAACCCGTTAGAAATATACATTATTAGATTATTCAGGGGTTATCTGGTAATTTTTTAGTAGATCAAAGTTTTTGAAAACTAATTATTCAGTCTTTATAATTTCGCTCAATTAGTCTAGCTTTCATGCGTTTAGACAGGTTCCGTATTTTACCACCGGATATAAATTTAATCAAATTTAATTTAAAGCTATTGCTAGACTTGCTTTTATAGTATTTTCTACTATATTTAATAATCTATTTCGCCCTGCTAATATAGCCACCAAATTCCGACAACACTGTCTGCGCTTGAAACTCACGAGGGCGAGTGCATTAATTTGTGGTCGCTTTTCGTGTGAATTGGGTAATATAACTAAAATTTGTTTTGGTCCCCCTGGTGCCGCCTTTGGATCTTTGCATCTTGGGAACCGAGGGCCGCGTCGAGAGAACTGCCGCGTGGCTGGGTTCACACTTCTGAATGGGGTATGGGTATATACACGAGCATATTGTTATTCACTCAGTTCCAGTTAAAAGTCTGGCTTCTTTGTTTTTTTTTTTTCTGCCGGACAATTAGTTATTTATTAATTGCTATTGACGTCTCTGCCGCGCACAACACAAATTGCCGCTGCCGTCGCGCTCTGCTGTCATGTATTTATTGTAATTGTTTAAACTGCATTTTCATGAGGCAATCGACAATCGAAATTGTGGAGAATTCGCCCTTGAAGATCTGCAGCCGGGAACTCCCCAGGCAACCATTAGTTTTCTCCCTTTCAAAAATTAAATTAACACTGCTGCGCTAGTTAATGGCTTAGACAAACTGTGAAATCAAATCAAATTTGATAATTTTTCTGTTAATTACTTTCTATAGTTTCGAATGACTTTTCCTTGCTAGGCAGAGAAAATAATAGTTTGGTTTCTTGGTTGAAAATTAAGCGGATATTAAAAAGTTGAATTAAGGATTTATTATTTAATATTTAGTAATGCTATGTGATTTTAAAAATTCACTTTCACTGTATAAAATATTATAAAATACAGCACATTTTTAACTATACATATATCTTTTCCTTATAACGTTTTAATAAATTTACGGGAGAAAAAGTTAAGCAAGAGCTATTATTTACAACTAATCAATTTTAAAATGAAGTAGTTTTTAATTTAAGACTTTAATTTATTTTCTTTATGAAAATTTAATTCTACAATTCTATTTAATCTAATATTATCCTTTTCCCAAAAGCGTAGAATTTAATTTCACAATTAAGCTAACACGCACACACACACACACTCTTAGGTAAATACAACAGCAAATTAGCGCTGTAATTTTCACCAATTTCTGTGGCTAAATTCGTAAACTTCAAACTTTGTAGTTGTAGTTTGTAAATGCACTATCATCATTATCATTAGCTTTAACATTATCATAACGGTGCTTCAGTGGCAGTGTGCAGCTGCCTCACGCCAACATGCAAACAGGTGCAAGCGCTCTCGTACGTGAGTACTGTGCGTGCTCTGTGTGTATGTTTTAGTGTTGGCCTAGACTGGTCTCAAATAAAAGTGAAAATCGTTGTTGTTGTCTTTCTCTCTCACTACTCTTTCGCCGCTGAGGAAAGCAGCAAACAACAGTCCAACAATGGCAGAAAGTCTCTTACACGAAAATTCAAAGCCCACAGACACACACAGATACTGTATATTATATACTCGGAGAAACAAGTGTAAAGGCTTAGTTATTTTTTTTTAACGTACCGAGTGCACAGTAAGTGAGGCAAAAAACAAATATGGATTCCGTGTGGATTTTGTTTTAGCACTGCATCACCATCGAACGAGAAGCAGCAGGAGGACTAGGAAAAGGAGGCGATGGGCGGCGGCGACGACTGCGGCGGGTGCCCAATTGGCGCCTACTAAACGCGACTAAGCGACTCCGATTTTTCCCCCGTTCCGATTTACAATTAATTCGCGCGTCTGGTTGTTAATTTCTTGGGCAAATCACAAGCACATTCACTTCCTTTTATTAATTGCACTTTTGAACCTTTAATTACACAACTTGATGTATTTTAGGCAATATTGTATTTTATTTTTCGACAATTTATTTATATTCCTTTATTTCTTAGGCCGCCGACGACCGTTAAGTTGCGCGTTCGAAAACCATTTGACGTTGACGTCGCCGACTGGCTGTGCTTGCTCCCCTCATTGTGGGGCTGCCTCTGTCGGCGTCGCTGCCGCGCTTAGAATATTGGCGACCAAGCGGGAGAGAGCGCCACAATAAAAGCTCGCCGCTGACGTCACAAGGCTTGAGTGGAATTGGAATGCTGTTTGAGTGAGTTTGTAGCTGCTTGGGCTTTTTTAGAAGGGCACATACACATACGCACACCACTGTGGGTTAGTCGGTCGATCTCTCTCGCAGTGTCTCTCCCTCTCTATCTGTCTCTGCAATATGCGGGTGCTACTCGCTCAGCTGATAAAGCGATCAAGAAGAAGCAGCAGCACTATGTCTAGGTGCGCAAGTTTGTCTATTGGCAGGTGTAAGTGTGTGTGTGATGTGTTTGCGTGTGAGCCGCTTTTATGCCATTTTTGTAATGCATTTTTACAGGCCGTCAGTTTTCGATTTCATTATTTTGTATGCAGCAAGCAGCACTTCACTTGTTGCTGTTGCTTTTTAAGTATGCACAGAGAGAAAAATTGGTTGATATGTTTGTTTTTAGAAATTGTAAATTTGTTATTGTACTATCCTAGTTTTAAATTTAATTTTAATTATTTTACAAAAAACGAAGTATTTTTTTTAATACGAAAACACTTAACAATCCAATTCGTTTTTTTCGGTTTCCATACGAACTCTGACTTCAAAACAAAGGAAAATAAAATGGAAAACACAAGAAACCAAAACTGAAACATTTTCAGATAAGCAGGAAAAAGGCGGCCCTCTGCTGATAAGGTCTATTTCTATTCCGATTCCGAATCCGTCTCGTGCGGAGAGATTAGTGTTATGTTAATTGGGGAGACCGTCGCCGCTATCGAGAGCCGAAAATAGACCGAAATTATGTGAATAATAATTATTTAGTAGCGACAACGACGACAACACAAAGCATAGCAACAATAATCAGTCGCTGAGTGTGTATATGTGGGGTATTTATCTGATGTTTACTTAATATAGTATACAAGTATATATATTTAATACTTGTTTCGACTGCTCTCAGCTCATTTGAATGGGATGCGTTTGGCCTTTATAATAACAGTAATGAGATGAATGCAAAAATTTCGATGCCATAATAAATACGAGCACGCTGTATAATATATATTCATAATATAGCCTCATTAGCTTTACCGTTATTTCGGGGCAGAATAACTGTCTGTTTGGGGGGCTCAATGTTATAATTTACCAAAAACTTTGAACGAAAACCGTTTGGCAACAATTTTGTTTTCGTTTTCTTTGGGGTTTCTCAAAAGGTTGTTTTGGATATTGCTTGATTAATGCCTATTCGCTCGTGATGGACGCCTAAAAAAGTAATACTCGGGGTAGCATTGAGGCAAGCAAGCGTTAATGTATCTTGCAGATACAAAGCCATCTTGCAGTGCAGCGGCAACGGCAGCGGCAGCATACGAGAAATATAATATAAAACGCTGAGAGCTGAGGTCGAAGTCGGGCCAAGCTTGTTGCCATTATTAATGCTATTGTTGTTACCGCTGCTGCGCTGCTGGCTGCCTTTAGCTGTTTGTTAGCCGCTGTTGTCTGCCTCTATATCTGTATCGGTGGCTGATGATGTCTTGGCTGTTTGGCAAGACGCAGACTCATTCAGGGCGACCCTGACCCAATAAGCCGTGTCCATTGCGAATGTATCTGTATCTCTCACGCTCTCGGCACCCTGTGCAGTTGGCCAAAAGATCAGATACTTCAGTTCCGCCATTCCGTGGTCTTCAAAAGCTTCAACTGCAAATGCCGAAACGAAAGTGTGTGGTGGCCAAATTCTAGACCCATCGCCTCGCAAATGCAAATCGCAACTAATTGGTATGCCAAGCGACTACGAATTCCCCAAACCCCAAAACCAGTTCGACCGACATTTCAAATACGCATTCAATTCACTTCAATTCCATTCCATTCGATTCGAATCCAGCGTCAAACACGCGGACAAAATCAGAAATCAGATTCAGATACACTTGCGTTTTTGGCATAGCTTCACATACTCGGAGCATTACCAAGCCAGACTGAAAATGAAAGTGCAGGCGACCAGCGCCCAAGAATCGAAGAAAAACTTTTCCAATAAAACCAAAACGAAGATATAAATGCTCTTTGAATGTGGTGAGGAAACTAGAAGGTTTATTTTAAATGAAATATTTAAAAGGTTAAGAGTTCTGTGAAGTGTTTAAGATGAATTTCTAAATTACCTAAAAAACTATCTTAATCGTTCGTAATTTAAAAGTTAAGATACCTTTCTTGTCATAGCTTAATTTGTCAGTCATTGTCATATTTAATAACAGATTTTCCAGAAATAAAAAATATCCAGATAGTTTAATTATTTAAAGCCTAGTATGCATATAAAATGTGCATTGGTAATTGCATTTAAAACCTGCTGATCGGAAGTGTTTAGCCCTTTGCTGTTTATGACAAGGCGGAAATTGAATTTCTTTAAGCTAAAACTTGCTTCCTTTCTTTCTTTTTTTTTTTTTTGTATCTTTTTTTTGTATCTTTTCTATCTAGCTTTTATTGGTTTTGCGCTTCACCTTTCAGCCGCAGTTCGGAGCTTCTTAACTTTCGGTTTTGCTTGTCTGGCGGCGAGCGAAGCTCTACTTTGGTCGGGTTTAATTTTCCTTTCCTCATTTTCTGTGTCAAAAAAGTGTGGAACCGAGTCACAAACGTGACACAGAGGTAGAGAGTCGTCTAAATTTGATTTGGATTTGATTGGACAACCGGCACTCTCGGTTAATTTAATTCATTTCGTGGGCTTGTCTTTCTCTTCTCGGCTTTTGGTTACGACTTTCGGGGGCCCAATAACCACCGCTTAGATTATGCAATCACAAAACCCCAAAAAACAAAAAAAAGGCCCATTTGCGACTCGTGTTTTGTACTGATAATACAAATTAAACGATAGCAGCACAAATTTCAGAACTTAATTATTGGCACAAACGTAAATTACAATACAAATTGAGATTGGGCAAATTTAGATTAAGCCATTTAATTGAAGTTCATTAAAACAGATTGAAAAATAGAAAGTTACCGCCCAAAAGATACAACAAAAAATATAGAAAATTGTTTGTGATTTAGTTAATAGATATGAAATTAGGGGGAACCAGCAGAGTCGTTAGAATATACTATATATATTATAGTATACGAACCATATCCGCTCTAAGCAAATTCAATTTGTCAACGCAAAAAGATTCTGATCAAACAAAAATACAGGCACAGATGGAAAGAATAAGTGCCATTTGTGCAAATATTATTCTTAACAAAAATTGTATGAGAGGTTTTGTATTATTTCCTTAGCTTTGTTTCTGGTGTCATAATATTTGCTAAATATTTTGTTACTTTACCGCTCGATGCAGACATATGAAAGGGGAAAAATATTTACCTGCAATGAAAAGAAAGGAAACAAACACTTTAGAATCAAACATGAAAATTAGGAATTTTTGTGTTTACCACAAAGGAAATGATTCGGTTTTTATTCAAAGAATTAAACTTAATTATAGCTGCTTAAGACTTCGAGACTTTTCATTGCAGTTGTAAATTATTTCTAAGGTTAAAAAGTACAACCCTAGTGGCCTGAATTTAATTAAGAGCTCTATGTGTTTTGATTTGATTTTTGATTGCACTCTTAGTTTATTTATTTTGGCTTTAATCTCCTGACAAAGCCGAGATTAAAATGGTATTTATTTGCCTTGCTGCTGTTAACTATTATGGCGGCTTTAATTGAGTTAAATTTAATTTCGCTTAGCGTATCAACTGATTTCAATTAAGCGATTAAAGCCAACAGATAAACAACCAACTTTCAATTGCAAATGGTGTTGTTTTGTTTTCGTTGCTCGTCTTTTTGCGTAGTTCTTGTCTATTTTTTATTCAGGTTTCCTTTTTTTTTTGTTGTGTTCAGATTCTGCTCATTGTTGATGGCTTTGAAAATGGCGAACCTAGTTTTGATATCATTTTGATGTGCTTTATGTGTTGTCTGGAGTGCTGTTCGGTTGTTGTTCTTTTTTGTTGGTGCTTTTTTGACTGCTCATTGTTTTCTAGCGTGACTTTTCAGAATCATGCAACTTATAATTACAGCAATGTGACGATGAGTATCTAAGTATCCGAGTATCCATGGGATACAATACAAGCAAACACTTGGCAGAATAGTAATGAAGTTTCGGCATGCGGATTTAGCAGGGTGTGTGCGTGTATGTGTTCGCTTTTTTTTCTATTTCTACCTGCCCTGTCGACGTGCCTTCCATCTATCAGTTAATGGCAATTTGACTCGGAATCAATTAAAATCGCTTACATCGAAACTCCGAGACACTTTCGATGTGTGCGGTGTGTTCGCCAGACCTTGAAGCAACAGCCTACAGCCTACAGCCGAGTTCCCCTTGTTTTCGCTTCGACATTTGAAAGGCAGGGCAACAGGCAAAAGCAAAAGCAAAAGCAAAAGCAGAAACAACAAACGTTGAAATTTCGTTTGTAATTAAAATTGATAAATGGTTTCGTGCCACTAAAACTGTTCTTTAGCCACTATCAATTGCTTCCTGGGAATCGAATCAAAGTCGCATCTGCTCAAATCAAGTTAATATATGTATCTATATACAAAGCTGACAGACTTACAGCCAGTTGAAAAATACAATACCTTTGTCTAAGGGGGATGCACTTCACTCCACAAAAAAATAATTGCATTGTTCATACAAAACTAATCAATCTTCATAGGCCCTGAGAAGCCATATATCATAGTAAGTATGAACATTTATGGCAGTTTTAAGTAGTCTATTATTTACAGAAATTCGAGGTTTATTTAATGTATTAATTATTGACTAATGAGTGTTTTAAATAGTATTTACAATTAAGGATTGGGTTTTTTCATACAGATTTAAGAGCAATTTTTTATTTTCTGATTTAATTAATTTTAAATTAAAGCTTTTGATGTACATTTACAATAAGTATTTACATTATTTAATTGCTTTTAATATACTTTAAAGTTTAAAAAGCCGTAAGCTGTCATTATTTGGCCACTCTAATATATAAATCACTTTGTTTCTTTCTATCATAATTAGTTTCCCTGTTAAAAACTTTACTTATTCAGCACCTTTCTAAATAATTTCCAACCTGCTTGAGTCAACAAAATTTCGGCTTGAATATTTTCCATGGCTTCATTCTACTTCCGCTACTGACACCCAAAAAAATTGGTTACCTCCCAAGATATACACTATTTCCGCTGGCAGATTGATAAGGTACAAACGAGAACGACAGACAGAAAATATAGCAACTAATTGGAACATGCCAAGTAAGCTAAATAAAAATGTCAACTGAAACAATCTATATCTATATATAAAGTAAAGTATGGATATATAAATAGGGGGAAAAACAGTTGTATCAACAGTTGGCGATTGTGCCAGATTCAGGTGCGGATTAGCTCGCTTGTTTAGCACGAATACAAAAAGTATCTCCAAAAGGTGTACCAGTTTATGGCTTCTGCGAGATGTCACTACGGATGCCATTAATTGCAAACTGCAGTTCAGAGAGAAAGAGGTGGGACCGACCACCCACAAAACAGTTTTGTGATCAGAAATACCTGCCACTATGTGGGCCGAGATGTTGGCTGACTAATACCGATTGGGATTTGCCTGCCTGGCCCAGATGATCGCGAGGTTGATTCACCACTAGCTGGGGAACACAAACAAGGCAATTAACTCATCTCTCGCACAACAAAAAGTCCAACATCTGATTTATGTTGCCTCCGCTAAGTGTCCCTTAAGTGCTCAAGATTTGGGCCATCCTAAATCTCATTTAAATAACAATTTAATAATCGTGTTTTTACTTTTCCCCATCCATCCCCATCATCTGATTCGATCCCAGCTCATCACCGTCACTCTCCGTATGTCAGCGTGCAAAAGTCGGCGAGGGTTTATTGCCCCGAAGACGACGCTTAAGCATTATATACATACATATATTTGGGTTCATATATGTATTATATAGTACATGTAGTATGTAAGCAAATAATACAATGAAGAAAATAAAAATTGAGATGGCAGAGAGAGACTCGGCAACAGCTTTCGACAAGACGCTGGAATTAAATAAAATTAAATTGCTTGCAAAAACAAAATTCAGAAAAAAATTATTGCTTATTACATCTTATGTATAAACTGTATGTAAGCGTGAGTACTTATTAATCCGGGTCTGGCCTGCACTTTTCGGTGCCTTATCATCATTAATCACCGCCGCTCAGATGATGTTGAAGATGATTGAGTTCCAGAGTGCCAGAGTGCCAGTACCTCCGGCCAGCACGTGCAGGCCAAATCGGTTAATGGCCCCAACAAATCACGATCGCACTACACTATAATCACCTGCACAATCTGCAGTGTACAAATCTATATAATCGGGAATCGGAAATCGGGAATCTACAATGGACAGTAGTTTTCATTGAGCTCTGTCCGCCGTGCAACGCTTATAAATCGGATCTGGACTATTGGAATTTGACCTGCAGGCGAGTGTCTGCCCTTTTCACAGCTCAACTTTTGTTTTTTTTTTAGGTCTCTTGTTCGATTTTTCAAATTTTGTAATTTCACTTTCTTCGACGTGACAACAACTCTTGACAGCTACGTGGCTGCCATTTCAAATAGATCGTTAACAAAAAATTAAAGACAGCGGTTATGCAACAGGGAAAAATGTTTCATTTCGCTGGCCGAAAGAAAATTGTAAAATGAATTATAAATCCAAGAAAGTTATAAATTAAGCATGCTCTGAATCTCTTTAAGTTTTGGTATTGCTTTAGCCTTTTTTCTTTGTTTAATTTGGCAGATTCTTGAGGCTGAAGAAGTGGCTCTTGTTGAGTTTCTGTCGAGGATTGGCCGCTGTGTGGGCATTCAAGTGCGAGCTGCGTAATCTGCTTATTAGACATGAGCCGATGCCTTCGCCTTCGCTTTTTGCTCTGCTCAGCTCCACTCGAGTGCGCACCCATCACAATCATCAAATAATCGTAAAAATAGAAACCCGATTTCAATTATAGTTCTCTCTCTGTATTCGACCAAGTAGTCTACCTAGCAACCTGGCAGATACATTTGTTGCGCTTGGCCAAGCATTTTCGTGTCAGATTCGACTTGAGTGGGGTGCTGGATCAAGGAATGTGTCTTGAACTAACATTCAGAGGCAGAGAAGTCTATTAAGTAAGTTATAAATTAATGTTTAATATTTGTACTAAAATATAAATTATGATTTAAAAGATTACGTCTAGAAAAGCTAGAAAATATAGTATCTCAGGCTCTTTAGTTATATGCTTGAACTTTTTAATATTTTATCTGTATCTCTATCTAGATCTCTATCTGCATTCATATTTGTATTTCTGTCTGCCTTACATTCTTTATATCTTTTGCCTATATCATCTTTTTTCTTCGTGTACCAACTACACTTCTCGGAAAGGTTAGTAGCTGTAACTACATACAGCAACATGCGAAAGTTCGTTCAACGCTGGCTTTGCATTTGTATCTGTATCTGGCAGATACTCGTACTTCGGCTCGTTTCTCGTTTCTCGCGATTCGTTTTTTGATTCGTTTCGCTTCGCGTTGCGTTTTTGCGTTGCGCTTTAGTTGGTCTCTGTGTCAGTGGAACTCTGAAATGCCACCTTGCCGCGTGTATCTGTATCTGTAGTATCTGTGGCAATGTGGCAAACATTCTGCGAGTTTGCCGACGCTGCTGCTACTGCTGCTGCTGCTGCTGCTGCTGCTGCTGCTGCTGCAGGCAATGCTTCGTTGCACGACACCAACAACAACAACAACGACGGATTGGTTTCAACTTTTCAAAAAAGTGAAAGGAGTTTTCAAACATTTGTATATTTATTATTATTATTATTATTCTCCTGTTTACCGTTGCCAAATTAAATTTAAAGAAGAAGAAAAATGTGTTAAAGAAATACGAAAATTTAATTTGACATTTACAATAGACGCTCGATAAAGTTAACAAGTTAAAAGTGTGGAGTTTTTGTTTTAGAATAAGAAAATATATTACAAAAATAGTTGAAACCTTTTAAATAAATTCCTGAAATATTTGTATTAAGTTAAATTACTTATTAAATAATACAAATATGAAATCTATAAATTTTAAAATACATTCTAGCTTTTTAAAAAATTATGTAAAAGTTCTATAAATGTTTTTATGTTTTCTTTTTATTATTTAGAAACATTTTTGACCAAATTAAGACATAAATGTATATGTTCAAATTAAGTTTTTTATACAGGTAACAACTTCTAATTCCTAAGTTCACCCTATCAAGTCCCCACTGTACAAGGAAAACAACATACGGTGAAAGGGAAAAATCAATGAACTAAATTGATTGCGTGGGCGCCACATAATTAAATCATTACCTTTGCTTTAAAATCTCTTGCTAACGACGACTGACTGACTGTTGAACCCCAACAAAAGCTGCTTCCAAATGGCTAATGGTGAAAATTACTGGAAAACAAAACAAGGCTTTTCACTTAGCAAACAACAGCAAGAAATGAAAATGAAAAAAAAAAGAAAAACCAAAACAAAAACAAAAACAAACCAAAAGCCCAACCCAAAAGCCAAACAAGCCACAAATTGTTGCCGTTGCCCGTTGGCTGCTGCTAATGTTGTTGTGGCAATTGTTCATGTGTGTTGTTTGCCTTTGCTTTTGTATGTTGTACAATGCACTCGAGTCATGCACATGAACATGCACATGCCAAAGCGTTGCGCCACCACATCGGCCAGCTTTATACGTTAAAGCCATACAGACATCTAGCCATCTAGCCACAATAAAGGTAGAAGCACCTGAGAGCCAAGAGACGAGACTTAATCTCAGCAACTGCAAATGCACCTGAAACTGAAACTAAAACTGAAACTAACTGTCGTCGAGAGGGATCCCAGCCAGAGTTGTGAGATCGCTACGAGATCTCTTGGCCAACTTTAAAATATGCAACGTTTTTGGGGATTCCAAAAGAAGCTAGTGTGGAGTCACATAATGAAGTTACTGGCTTAACTAATTGGCCGCTCGTTTTTACGCATAAAAATTAATACTATATAATTAAGCTGTAGGCATTAATATATGCAGTCTTTGGGGATTATAGATGATAATGGAAGATAAAAAACATAAGCCCACATGAACACATTAAATAATGAATGGAAATTATTATTAAGCTTTGTTGCTTTGTAAATAGAAATATTTTATTTAATGATCAATTAAAAATTTAAGCTGGTAAAGCAGCAATCAATGCGTTTTTTTTTAAAAGGAAATTAACAAGCAAACTTGTTAAACTCTACAAAAAACCCTCAAACAAAATGTAGTAAATATTTCGATAACTTTTCTGTTTTGAAGCCACAATTCTTCTACAAAAGCTTCCAAATTAAATCATGGTAAATTGCTGGAAACTGCTAGGCCACTTGATATAAATTCAGACTGGAGCATACATATATCCAAGTGATGGTAATAAAATTAAATTTAATTTAAATGAAATAAAATCGCCCCCAGCTGGACCTCAACTTTTGTGGAATATACACTACTATTATTCCATGTGGAGCTCTCGCTTGCTTTTGACTTTTCGCTGTGAAAGCCGCAGGCACTGATGAAATTTGCTGGCAAAAGCCGCAGCAGCAGCAGCAGCAGTAGCAGCAGCAAAAATTTCATCTTCACTTTTGCGGCCAGTGGAACTTCTATGTGCAATTGAAATTGCCACTGCAACGGCAACTGGCATTGCAAGTGCAACAAAGTATCTGTGACTGGCTGCGTTTTGCCGTTTAAAGCGTGAAAGTGAAATCTATTTTTTTGTTTTTTTTTTCTCGTTTTTCGCTTTTTGTTGGATTTTCTTCAAAACGCGCTTTTCTTTGATTTCTGTGTCGGTCAAACAGAAGAAAAGTTTTTTCAGTCTCTTCTCTGTGGACGGTTGGTCAGTGAACTTTTTGGAAAACAACAACAGCAATAACTGGCTCGATACTTACACAATATTGTAAACGATAACCGATTACAGTTGCGATAGTTTTGTTGCTTACCTGCAAATAAAAAAAGAGAGATGGAAAAAGGTTAATGAAATAGAACTCAGGCAACTCAATAGAAATTTATTATGCATACGACAGATAAACGTGTGTCGCTGCTGCTAAAAAGATTCGAAAAATAGAAAAATGTATTTAAAAATATACAAAGGCGAGGAAACTTGGCGGCGCTTGGCAACCAAAAAAAAATGTAAAAAGAAAATAGAAGCGATCTCAGAGGAAGACATAGAAATCAGAATGTGATTCTGCCAAGGCGCACATTTTCTTTTCAATTAATTTGGCTCGTTTTTCTTCTTGTTTTTCTGTTGTTTTTTCGCCAATACAGTAAACATCGAATTCGATAAACCCTCGATT
Organism: Drosophila ogumai; assembly: GCA_018904815.1. NCBI lineage: Eukaryota > Metazoa > Arthropoda > Insecta > Diptera > Drosophilidae > Drosophila > Drosophila ogumai. Next base: position 42,924 of record JAEIIJ010000075.1, read on the forward strand.
TTATTAGACACCTTAAAGCATTTAGCGACCTTTCACTGTACCCTGGTGTTGTATTCAAAAATTGTCACATTCTTCGCCCAATGTAGGACAGCATTTGTGCTCTACATACGGCCGGCTATATCTATAATATACCCAATTTCTACATTTCTTCTTTTTTATTTTATTTAGGCTTTCGAGTGCTATTTAAACAGCTGAAAGTTGTTCGTGTATTTGCCTTGTTGTTTGCCATTGTTTAAGGCCCAAACAAAGCGAAGCACTTGCACGGGAGAAACTATGGCAACGTGTCGTCGGGAGCGGGACACCCAATTATATATATCTTTATATTTCGATTAAGTTTGCGTTCAATAATATTTCGGTAAGCGGCACAGGTAACCCCGACTCGCAGATACCTTTGTCTGCGACGAGTGTCTACGCAAGTTGACGCCTTAATTCAATTAGCCGCGAGTCCGTCCTTAACTTGAACGTATCCATTTTTAATTAGAACGGTGCAAATATCGCGGCGTCGCTTGCCTACGCCAATTGCATGCCAGATCTCTACATATATACATGTAGATATATATGTATATAATCAAAGTCAAAGATATATAGGCCTGTCTGTAGGTGCCAGTGTGTTGTGGTATCCAAATGTATGTAAATGCATATAGCTCAAAGCTCGTTCAGTTCGGTTCAGTTCAGTTTTAGTTTTTTGTGCATGAAATAAATGCCGATAGGCCGGGCGACAACAAAAACAGCAATAACAGTAGCAGCTGCATTAGAAACAGCAACAATGATAGCCATAATATACACAGAAAAAAAGTATACTTCATTTATATTTGAAAAATATTTGAAGAATAGTTTTGTACTGATTTTTAAAATATTTTGCAAGTACAATTGATCTGAGAATGAAATGAGTAAAATTCATTTTTAACTAGAACGTCATTAAAATCCAATATAATATTATCTTACTAATTTATTTTGGTAGTTTAGCTGTTAATTTTACTAATTATAGACTTTATTTAAAATATTGATCTCTAGCTTTGCTCTATGATTTCAACTTTGGTCTTTATTCTCAAATCTTTTTAAAATATAGAAAAGGAGTAATGGAAAACTTCTTATCTTTTTAAGTTTTACTTAAGATTTATTAAATATTTACTTTATAATTTCAATAAAATTTCAAATTTGAACAAGACTATTTTCTATTTCAAGTGTAACAGCAAATGCGACGGACAACGAACGCAGTGGCCGACCTTCGCCGTGTGCGGCATACAACGTTGTTCGCTGAAGGTTGACAATCAATAACAACAACAATAATAGCAACAACTGCAGCAGTGGCAGTCACAACAACAATCCTACTGCTACTACTACTACTAAATAGAGCACAACAAAAACAACGAAAGTTATCAAAAATTGATTGCATTTAAAAAACACAAAAAGGGTTTTGTTTTACCATCTTGGAGCTGGAGTTGTGTTGTTGCCCAATGCAACTCTGATTAGGCTACTCATGCATAATGGAAAATATGTTAAAGCCCGTCGACGTCGTGTGCCAAATGCAAACGAAACCAGATAGAGAAAACCACCTTTCTCAACAAATGGGTTGATATGCAAATGATTATATATATATTTTTTTTTAGGTTGCGGGAAAATAGGTTAACAAATGTTGGTTGGGGGGAAACAAATAGTGGAGCAAGGAGATCATCATTCGTAGTTAAAGAAAAGATCTAGGTAAAAGCTTGAATTAAAAATAATGAGAACATCATCTGTTTTGAAATGATAAATATAAGCTAAGAACAATAAAAAGGAAAAAGGTTTTTATTATTTGTAGAGCTTTAATGAATTTTGTTTTAAAAAAAAATACAGATACTGATAAAATACCTTAGGGAGATATTAAGGTTTGATAACTGGTAAATAAATAAATATCCCCTTGAAATCAACCATTTGTTAGTCAAAACATTTCCTTAGTTACAAAAATCCTATTAAAGATGATAAAAAAAGGTTATTCACAGTCAAGTGTAAGATATGTTAGATATAAGTATTAAGATAAGAGTAAAGTTCCGATGGCTTTGATAAGAGATGATGCATTACATAACTCAAGTTGGAGGGAGGTACGAAACGTGAGGCACTCGGTTCCCTTCTCCACGGCAATCAAAAGAATTATTCAACACGCAGTTTTATTGCTCTTTGCCGCTCTGTGTTTACTTGTTTGTACATACAAACATACTACGAATATATATATATATCTGTATCTGCATCATTAAGCCAAACGCTTTTGTTGTTTTCGCCATGATTTCTGTTATTTACAAGTCACGAAGTCGGGCCACGCAAACTGCAATTAGGCTGTTGTGGCAACAACCTGCTGCTGCTCAGGTGGGAAAACTGGCCAAAACAGAGCGCTTGAGATCTGCTCCGATCTGCTCCGATCCTCTCTGGAAGCCCAACAAGGAGGCATAAATCAAACGCCCCCGTTGCGGGGAATCAACAAAGAGATAGCTCTTGAATACTTGTTGCATAATTAAATTTTCTTATTTTTTTTTTCGGCTGAGATTCCCGAATCTCCGATTGTAAAATAGACAAGCGAGGCATAATCAGCTTACGTTCTTTCGGCAAGACACGTTCTGGGCCTGGCCCTCGTAATTAATATCTGCGAGATAAATACACTTCACGGATTTGCCCTGGAGCTGGAATTATTATGTATTCGTATTCGGACTCGGATTCGGATTCTGATTGGGGTCAGAAGCCAGCAAACATCGTAACGGCAAACGTGGAGCGGGGCTTGGAGCTCAAGATACAGATACATCAGCAACTCAGGTAGAGCTGGCGGCTGAGCTTGGCTAATTTAAAGTCAGGTTATTAACCTCAGCTTACAAAAAAAAACAAAAACAGAAAAAACTGAGAAAAATGGTGAAGAAAAATATGAAGCTCGCGTGGTCAACTAAGCAAATATGTGCCAGACATTTGCATGCGCGACAGTGACAGATACAGCTACTAGATACTAGACACTAGATACGTCTAGAGATACATTTTGATTGTTTTCGAGAAACAAGTGCAACGGATCACTGTCCAGGGATTAGATAGAAACAATGTTGCCATAGACCCCATTCAGTGTGTTCGTGGAGACACACAAAATAGGAGCAACGACAGGCGTTCAAATAAATAAACTGCAAACTGTTTAAACAAAAACAAAACCGAATGTTCTGTTCACCAAACAATGGGGGCTTGACAAACGAAAACTTCGTATTGAAGTATCTTGTCGTATTTATTATTTACCCTTCCCCATTTTCCACCATCGCCATCAACTATTGTTTACATAATTTCTTTTATTGGGACGCTGCCTAGTATCAAATGCGTCTTTGCGAACAACAAAAAATTTAAATTCCAATTCAGGTGACACAACGTGAACGAAATACAAATAGTCGTAGAGCCAAAGACATTGCGCCAAGTGTTATATATAATGTAATGTAATTAGTGAGGGTTGCTTCAGTTGCCCGATGTTATAGTTGCTTTTGTTGCATGCAACGTCAAATGTAATTTGCGTTTGTTGGCCTACGCTACACGTGACCAGACAAACGGTGGCTCAGACTAGTAAAAGAAAAATACAAATAACTAAAATAAAATACGACAAAAAAGAAGAAGAGAGGGCAAAAATAGTGACCAAGACAAAGTCGTGAGGTTTCACTGCAAACCACTGAAAATACTAAGGCTGAAGTCGAGACTGACGTAGCTGGTGAACCCGGATATGTGCCTGGCCCTAGGTACTTATATATTTACACTCGGTATATAGACTGCGACTGCGTGTGTGCAGACGACATTATGTGTTCGAAATTGAATTTGAATACCAATTTCGAATTCCGATTCCGATTTAAAATTCCAAGCCAAAGGCAGCAGTGGTGGTGATATGCGTTGCATTCATTTGAATGTCGTACGAAAAACTTTAGTTTTACTATGCCAATAAAACTACGCAGTATTGCGTTCAAGGAGTTTTCTGAATGATATTTCAATATGCCACAATAATGATGAAATACTTTGCCAGAAAATAGGCAATTTACATTAAAAAAAAACAAGTGACATATGTGCACTTAACAACATAAAAAACAAATAGAAACAGCAAACATATTCATGACAAGAGGACTTCTTTAGTAAGAGTTCTATCTAGTCAAGTCTAGTAAAAAAATTATCTATATGTAGGTTAATTAGGTTAAAATATATAGACAATTTATCTGCTGAAAAAATTTATAGATTATTTTTAAATTAAGTTCTCTTCTTTTACATAGATTTTCAAGTTCTCTAAATCTCCCAGTTCAGTGTTCATCTTTAAAAAAAAAAACTTCAAAGCCAATTCTTTATATTCCTAGAACCATAAAAGGTGACAATTCAATTGCCAGTCACAATTCGAATTCGAAGCATTAATGCTCAGTTCAAACGGTATAACCCTTTTTCAATGCCAAGCTCCATCATCTTATGCCTTCTGCCACTCGAAACATCTGTTGCTTATGCTTCTAGATTGAAGGAAATTCAATACGAGACCAATAAACCAGCGGCGGGCAACAATAATCATTGCGAATTCTTCAAACCTAATGAGCCAAAACCGAACTACAACAATAAACAGTTGAGAGAGTCGAGTCGGATGCCATAAACGCACTTAAAGATACATAAAAAAGATACAAACAAAAACAAGCAAACAGAAAACAACTTTAACGAGATTTGTCATTGATAGAGAGAGCGAACGTTGCGAGCGAGCAGCAGCAGCAGAGGCGCGATACAGATACAGATACGCGTACAACAAAATCAGATTCAGATGGATTTTTGCGCATTTAAGTTTCGCCATATGCTGCAACATGAATGGGGCTGGATGGGTGGTGGGTGGTGGTGGTATATGGTGTCTTGTTTGTGGGCGTGGTCTTGACATTTACCTTTGCATTGTACGATTCATGCCAATTTTCCGGTTTCATAAGAATGCTGCTGGATGCGACGAGCGACAGGATATATAATATATATATGTGTATGCGAAAATTCAACCGAGTATCGCAGCACTCTCCAGATGGTTCCTGTTTGTGGCCTTAGCAATTAGCACTGCCTTTGCCAGCAACTTCTTTTTTTTAATTGCACTTCCTTACACCACTCGACGACGACTACGACGACACTGGAAGGTACTTGTACTCACAAATAAATGCAACACACGCGCACTTGCAAAATTTCTGTTGTTTTATATCTATTCTTTTTCTATCTCGTTTTTTATTTCGTATTTTTTTGGGAGATGTATCAGTGTATTTTATTTTTTTCGGTCACACGGCGCACACGAAACAACGCAGTAGAAGGAGGCAGCGACAGCAGCTCCTGGCCAACAACATATGGTCCGAAAGGTATCTCAGCTTGGGTGTAGCCAGGCGAACATATGTTGGGTGCGCTTGTACCACTTGAACCAGTCAGCGATGGAAGCAACAGTCCTGTCGCCAGTTGCCAGTTGCTAGAATATTCTCCTCGAGTTTTTCCGCTGCTTTTCCCTTTTTTTATTAGGGATTTCCTCAAGACGAGAGAGATACCTGGGGATTTTTCTCTGGTAGATTTGGTGCTTCTTCGTTGGCTTTTATCTGCGCCTTGGCACTCTTATTTAAATATGTATAGTATAGGTTTTAACTATAGTATGGCGCTGCTGAGCTGTGTGGATGATGGGTCTTGATTCTGGCTTTCGCACGCGGTCACTCTCGTTGAACGACTGATTTCAACGGCATTCGGCGTTGGCATGAAACTTGACTACGCGGCCATTCCAATTGAGTGGGAAAAGCTCTGCGGCAAAAAGGCGGCGGAAAGCTCGCTCGCTCAATTGAGTGAAAATCAAATAAAATGAAACTGCAGGCGCTGCTGCTGCTGCTGCTGCTGCTGGCGCTGCTGCTGTTGCCGCTGCTGTTGCTGCTGCGGCTGATCCCATTCGAAAGTTTAATTATATTTACGCCACCGCCACTAGTTGCTATGCTGTGTGCTGTTGTGTCTTGTCGATTTATTTTATATGTATATATAAATATTTTTTTTGTTATTTGTTCGTTTTCTTTGCCGTTTTTTCTCTTCAATTTTTTCTTTCAATTTTTTCTCTCAATTTTTTGTTGCTTTTTCGAAACCGGCAAAGCGAGCAAACTTCGATCAGAAGAAGTCTGTGTGAGTGAGTGCTTTGTTTTTGCTTTGGCTCTTGGTAACGGCAAAAATTACGTCAGAAGCAGCGTCGCTGAGCTTTTTTGCAGCCACTTAAAATCGCCAGCCACTTCTTTGCGGCCACACAAAAAACATAAATTAATTAAATATAACAAAATTATCGGAAAATATGCATTAATCAATGCCCTAATCAATGCAGTTCGCTTAAAAACTTAACTGTTTTAAAAGCTTTGGTTAATAGTTTCCACACGATCTTTTTTGATTTTCGATTTTTTTGATTTCTTGTTGCCTTCTTTGTTCTTTTGCCTTTGTTTGGTAAACTATTTCGCTCGATTTACTTTATTTTTAGAAATAAACAATTTATTTTTATACGAGGATCTCGCTATTTGTTCTGCTCTTCAATAAGTTGTTTATTTTCGTCAAATCACTTGAGATTATGTATACGACGTGTGGGTTGCAAATTGGTAGAAAAGACGGCAAAGTTAAGAGAATCACGAGTGACTTTTTAGAAAGAATTAATTCTGAAGAAGCTGTCTTCAGCAAAGTGTTAACAATTTAATCGACATCGTAACAAGGCGCTTGATAATAAATAAATTAAGTTCATATTGACTGATCAGTTGAAAAGTTTTCAACGATATTTATAGAGTAAATACAAGGAGTAATCACATATAACGCATACGACCTGTTAAACGTTCGAGTATATATTATTTATATAGTGAAAACATCCTATTCAGAGACTGGTATTTACAAACGTGAAGATATTTTATTTAAAATCAGACAAATACTTTTTTAATTAATAACTGGTACAAAAAATTTAAATTGATCAAAACACCAATATTATTCATACGCCCTGTGGTCTATTTATGAATGCAAAATACGATAACTGGAAATAACGGTATATATATATTTTATTTAAATTATTAATCAAGTAAAAATAAAAATAATAGACATAAAAATGCCACAAAAAAAAAAATTTTAATAAATCAAATTAAAGCATTCCTATAAATCGTATTATATTATTGAAACAGATAATAATCTTTTAATATTTTTATAAGCAAATGCTGCACAATCTCTTTTTGGATGTTGATTCTGCTGATGCTTTTTAATGATGTTGATGTTCCTATCACCAGCTGAATTATTGGGCGTTTAAAAAAAACAAGAAGACAACGTTCATTTCCAGAGCCCCGACTATGAGGCACCCAGCAGTAAGGCTAATTATTAATCTTTTTGCCAAATAATAATTACATTAATTAAATATTGATCTTACGTGGTTATAGATTAAAATCGCATTTTTATTTTAACCATAAATCAGACAAAAAATACTTCCAAGTGCCCTATTAGTACACAGTAATGATCAGTCAGTAAGTATCTGAACCTGGCGGCTTATCGAGCTCTTGGAAACGCCAGATACACCCCAGAAGCTGTCGCTGAGGTATATGGTTTTTTGTTTTTTTTTTTTTTTCTGCTGTTGCTACTGCTGCTTCTGTGGGCCTTGCTAATTGCAATTAGTTGCCGATGACGTCGAGGGCGCTGACAGACACGTGCCAAAGCAGCGTTACCCTTTGTGAGGGTGGCAAGGGAATGGCTTTGGGGGTAATGGCAACGCTATCTCAAACATATGCATTTCCCATTTTCGCGTTCTGTGTGTTTCCTTTTGTTTGTTTGCCCCTGTAAAAATAGTTTAAAGCCCTACAAAACAAATGAAAACCCCACGACGGTGGAAAAAAAACGACAAAAATTGTTAATACGTTAGAGATAGATGGCAGAGCGCGCTCGAATTCGTGGCCCAAACATGTGACTCCGGCCAATAATTAATTTATAAATTACGTTCTAAACTAAAAGTCCGAAGCTTAAGGGTACAACGGCTTAAAGCACAAACGGCGGCAACAACAACCACAACCGTATAGCGGCGGCAATCTTGTCTGCAGAAAAGACCTTGCTTTCGATTTTCAAAATGTGTTTACTACGCTCTCAGTCAAACACACATAAACACTCGCACAAATAGTCGCAAAACAAGAAACGTTCAAATTGCTTTTTTATTCACTGAAATCCGCGACGTTGAATACCAAACAACAAGAAATAAATAAAAATTAATATTGAAAAAAAGGAGATAACAAAACTCAAACGTCTGACAAGTGAATTTGATTAGGAAAATACTTTAAAAATTAGACTGCATGAGTTTAAACAATTTAAATGCTAGTAATTAAATAAAACCTTAATTATAAAAGTGAGCAGGTGGATGGGAAGGAATGAGAAACATAAAGAAAGGTAAAAGAAAACTTTAAGAACCTAAACATTTATCTAAAAATAAAAATGTAATATGCCTTTAATTTAAAAATATAATAATCCGATTAAAATATAAAAAAATACAATTTTAAAGATACAAAAATAAAAATTGAGATAGCTTAAAAAGCAAAAAAAAAAACTCTCAAATAAATAAAACTTAAGGAAATATAAAGAAATAATAAACCAAAAGAAATCAATAATAAATTAGACAATTAATTTAAAGTAGCTATTTAAACGATTTCTGGTCCAAAAATAAAAGATAATCCGATTGGATAGGCCAAAACTAAACGGCTAATAATATACAAAAGGGATTTGGAAAACATTGAGTCACGAAATCAAAAATTAATAATGATTATAGCAAACGAGATGGAATTTCGGCAATCACTTGAAAATTAATCATTAAATAAATGGTTAAATCATTGTGTAATATGCAGGTACTTAAAAATATTAATCTTACGACTACAGATCATTTTTAAGTACCGCCCATTTGGAGTCAACCTGATGTTGATTTAGTTTACCACCCTCTGCACTTTTTAACAGCCAGTTTGTATGCCTTTTCTGTATATTTCACCCCCCGCATCATTTTGAAAATACATTTTTATTTATTTGTTTTTTTTTTTTGTCAAGTTCCAACCGCAGTCGTCTGATTTTTTATATGGCAAATATAGCATGGTATGCTCCAGTGCTTTGGTTTAACCACAGAAACAACAATAACTGGCAGAGTAAAAACCTCAAGACAACCAATAAACAACAACAGCAACAAGTTCTGGTTGGAACTTGTTGACGCGACTGAGACTTTACTTTTGCTCGGCTGGCCAAAAAGTGTTTTGCTTTACTTTTGGTCTCCGTGGGGCTGCTCTCGTACATATAAACATATATACATATGTGTGAATATATCGATGTCTCAGTGCCAGGTTAATATAGATAGATATATAAAAGACACCTTTCAAGACTGGTTTAGTTTGCCCAGCTCAGCTCGGCTCAGTTCAGTTCGGTTCAGATCAGCTCGCTTCTGTTGCATTTTCCAACAAAAATTTGTGTGGTACCCCACCCCCTGAAGCTGCAGTGAGACTCTAATGCAATCAAATCTGCTCCCAAGTGTGTGTGTGTGAGTGTGTCTGTGTTAGCCATATTGGGTGTTGGCCAGCAGCTGTTACTAGTTGTTGTTGCCGTTCTTTAGTTGCTTTAGTGGAAAAAAATGTCGTTTGATTATGGCTGCTGGCCGAGAGAATGCAAAGTGAATTGTTGAAATATTGAATTAAGACCAAAGTCTGTCGAGTCCAAGAATTGTTGTCTAAACGGTGAGTGAATGTATATTGGCAATATATTTTGTGTGGAGGCTTAGTTCTTGCAGTTTAGCCTCACCTTCATGGCCACACTTTTTACTCACTCATAGTAGATATCGTCGCAACTGATTAAATATTTTCTGTACCTTACGTTACGTTATTTAACCGATAATTGCATTCGCTTTTTATGCAAGAATTTCAAATTGCAAACACAGACAGCCACCAGCCAGCAAAGGCAAACAAAAAGTGAAAGTCAAAAGGCAGCAGGCAGCTGGAGGAGAGACCCGGCTCAAATATTACGTATACGCCGCGTGGATCGGCTAAAAGGCCTGAGGCTGAGCAGAAGATTGGGGCCGAAGAATGGGTTGAATGGTTGGTAAGTGGCAAGCATCCCGGATTCCAGACACGTTCTAGCCGCCGGCGGAGGCAGATTTACGATCTCCTCATCATCACACGCCCACGCAGAAACGACCTTAATTGTGTCCGTGTCGAAGTTTCCGAAAGTGTGAGTGTTTTTATTTTTTTACTTTTATTTATTTGCTGTGTTATGTGTTTTTTTGTAGCACGTCAAGAAACGGCTCCAAGGGCAATCGCAGTAAGAGCAGCAACACACCAGCCATGCAACGCATGCACTCCACATAAATTGCAGACAGTCAGGATTCGTTTTAGGAAACAAAGAAGTAGAATTTTACAAGCAAAAAATAACAGAAACTATATACAAAACTGCATAATAAATTTTTAAAATTATATTTAAAACAAAAACAAAGCCCAAAAGACTTACTATATAAATTTGGAATACTTTAATATTAACCTTTACAAAATTTTTATAAATAGTTTTAGGAATGTATTTACAAATATAGAACACGACCCTTCTAGGGTCTTAAAAAATGCCTTAATATTTCCTGAAAATAAACCTATTACCAGAACATCATTACCCTGTTCTCCTATACCAAATCTTTACTGTGGCAACGCTCACTTTGCAGACACGGACACATTAGAATGGCTTGAGGCTGGAACTGGTTGCAGCAGCTGTGTGTCCTAACACTCTTCAGCCGCTGGCGGGCCGAGTAACCAAGTCACCAAGTAACCAACAACGCCTCCATGGAGGCAACAGCCTCCGTTAACGAGCTCGTGCAGCTCCAGCTCCCAGCTCCTAGCTCCGTCTGCGTCTCCATCTGCAACTCCAATCGCGACTGCAACTGCGGCACACAAAACGCACAAGAATTGCCATGAACCAATTTGATAATACAAAGCCCCGGCTACATACACACACACACACACGCACAACAATTATTATTTTATTTCTTTTTTTTATTTTTTGCCATTTTTGGTTGGAAATTGAAAGTTGGTCTGCGGCAAGTCGCCGAAGAGCGAGTGGAGCGTGAAACAGCGACACTTTGGCAACACCTAAGCCAAGTGGATAATATCCTGTCGCCTGCCTGACGCCGGTAAGCCGAGGACACCATAAGGCCATGCCCTGAGGGGCAGGGTCAGGGATTTGGGTTTGTGGAGAGACTGTGGACCAAGGAACCACTGCAAATTACAAGCTGGGAACTGGGTTTTCTCTCTCACTTTCATTGGGTTTGCTTCACTCGAAGAAATTATAGCTTTGTTTTGAAAATAACTACAAATTCTATAGAAGTCTATAAATAAGATGGTTCTAAGCTAAAATATAAAATTTACAAGCAATTTTAAGCCTGACTACGTCTCACGAACATATGTGAAAATTAGAAATAAACCTGTGGTGGTACTTTGTACCCTTAAACCCAAATGCAATCAATTAAACACTTGACAGCTTTGCCCATAAAGGGAGCTTAGCACATATATAATTTTTTGTTCTTTTTTTTCCAGTGATTTCGCGTGGGTGTCAAGTGCAAAATACTCGTAAATTGGTGCTAAGCATTTACACGTTTTATCGCAACGACCCACAAGGGCCCAAAGGCTCCGGACCGCAGATTAACCCAAGCTGAATCAGTATCTGGTTCTGGATCTGGGGCTGTGTCTGTGGCTGTGGCTGTGCCTGTGGCCCATGCCCATCATCCTGCTGCTTCCTCAAATTCGATTCCAATTTCAGAGTGCGCTGGTATTATTCTCGACTGAGTGACTCGCCTTATTTGCAATTTAGTTAGCTAAAAATAGAATCCCATTGACGCTGGCGTGGGCAGCGCATAAAAAAAGAAAAAAGAAGAAAACGAAACCAGCAAACACAAGCAACGAAAAGAAAATGAAGAAACCAGGACCGACAAAAGAAAAGCGTGAAAATCGTAGGGGAATGTTATTACCGGGATATAAAATATAAAGAATTTTAAATACTCTTTAAATAAAGACTTCTTAACGTTTACTAAGGGTTAGGTATTAAAAAACACAAACAATATTATTTAATTAACTTGGAAAAAATATTGAGAAATAAAGGGAGACTTAATGACCATATTTAAGTCTACCTTCATTACCTACTTATTTTCAATTAGTTCCAGAACCTATACTCTCAACTTCACTGCAAATTACCCGCTTAAGTAGTCGGAAAAGCTATTCCTGGCATGGACTACAACTTTCACCTTCATTTTAATTGCCGACTTTGGCCAAAACTTTTTAGCTCATCTAGTATAAAACCTTTTTTCCACAAACGCCAACGCAAAAGTGGGATGCCAAATGCATAAAGGGGAAGTCCAAGGGCGGCGGAGACGATGAACAAGGACCGCAAATTCGCACATCCTCACAGCAACCTGCCACAGATCCCTGAACGACGTCAACGTTAAATTGAGTAAGTAATGAAAAATCGATAAGCCGGCTCACAACTGGCGTCCATACGGAGAAGAGGGCGGAAAATTCAAGGGAGTAGGTACGTAGGTGGAGCGGAGTAGGAGTAGACGAGGAGGAGGAGAAGAAGGAGGTCCTTTGCCAGTCAACAGGAGGTTGGCAGCCGACAGGCGCCCATTGGCCCTTGTGGTTTGTCATGCACTTAAAGGAAATTGTGAAAATGAAATCTAAAAATCTTATTAAGGAATTTTTATAAAAGATTAATTAATATATAAATTTTATATATTATTTTATATGATTGTATACAGCTTTTCCTAAGATAGATCTGATTTATATTTAATCATTTACTTTCCTAAAACTTCTAAGGATTATGTTTTCCTTCAAGTGTCCAAGACCGGGCTACAACACAGACAGAGTTGGCAAAGCTGCCGGCGCCTGCTGCCAGCATGAACAGGAGCCGAGAACAAGTACGACAAGGGACTCTGTGCGAAAGATGGGAAGTGGGCGGCTGGAGGCAGGCGGCAGTCATAGGGGCGTGTCCTTTGCCCGTGTATGGCGCCGGAGTAACGTCGTGGGCGTGCGCATGACCAGCAATATAACATTCAATTAAGTGCAATTTAAGCTTAACTAGTGCATTACGTAAGTCCTGTACGGAGGGGGACTCGTGAGTCCGGGTTTGAGAGTGAAGAATTGGCCGAATGTGCGCTACACATATAATTATCGTTTGAGGTTCTTGCTGCCCAAAGGAACACTGATGTAATCATAAATGCGTAGCTTCCCATTCGATTTTAAACTGAGCTAGGAGGGTATAACCCAACTGGTTGGAACTCTAGGGACCCTTCTTTTTTAAGGGGTGCATATTTTCTCTTTTTGTATTATTAAGTAATAAAAAAATTGTCCCAAACGTCCTGTTCCTACCAACGAAAGTATTTTTTAAAAAATCTAGAAATAATATTATCAGAATTTCTATTTCAGAATTAGAAGCACGTAGGTATTACCCAATTGGTCCCAGGGGATCCACAAATCGATCGTGGCTAGGAAAATCTCAACTCTAGTTGATACTCCCTTCCTGCGCGATCATAAAGCCCGCTCAAGTGTATTGCAAACAGATTCCTTTGTGTGTGTTGTGGGGCTTTATCTTCGGACCACATCCGCTCGGATACCACCCACATTCCGTACTCCCCCGGTTGAATTGTTATCTGATGTTTTCAGTCACATCAACATATGCGAATTATGACAAATCCCGCCGTCGTTGTCGTTTGCCGCTCTTTTGCGTAAGTTATACGGGGCGGTTGTTGCATGGGACCATGCCCACGCTAACGCCCACGCGTTTAGAAATTACGCATGCTGACGTCACCATGAATGGTGGCCCAAAACGAGAGCTCCACAGGAAAGATAAAGCGGCAGAGTGGCAGAGAGAAACAGGGAGAGAGACAGTTAGAACCTTCTAGCAGACGCCACAAACTGCGTCATTCATTCATGGATACCCACAATTTTTGTCGTAGGTTGGGCACGAGATGAAGCGAGAGAGCCGCAAAGGCTCGGTGATGGGAGTGGGGGGTGGAGGCACTGTGCATTTCATTCATAAAATCCCATCGAGTGGGAGCGAAAGAGCAAGTCCTTCGATGACCTTCGTCACTGCGCAGGCCTTGAGCGAAATGCCCAGCTTTGAGTGAAAGCTTTTCATGTGCAAAAAGGGAATCACAAAACTAGTGACCTTTCGGTACAAAACTTACTCGTAAATCGGCAAACAAAAAAAAAAAAAATACCAGCCGGCTTTAGCATATGGCCAGAATCCGCTATTACACATTTTACCAAACCCTCAAAACATATTGCCATAAACCGATGAATTTATGGTTCAAGGGGGATGGATGGCTGGCTGGTTTTAAGTAGGGGGGCGGCTTGCAAATCTCACTCGTTCATTCCGATTTCAAGGTTGATTCGAAATGTCAAAATTGCAGATGCGACGTCTTCGAATCAAGTTTGCACTTGGCTGCGAATCGAAACGAGTTATCCAATCCCAATCCAATCGCAAAGAGCATTGGAGCAAAATAATACTAATGATGATGATCATGATGATGATAATACGCCATAATGATCATGAGGGGGGCGCCAAAGCAGGCGAAACCTTTTGGATTCCACAGCAAACCCGTATTATAATTTATTGTGTAATGAATGCAACAAATGCTTGGCGACAGCAAAAGCACTCAAGTCGATGGGGAAATACCCAGCAATATCGTTAGCACAAACATTATGGTGAAATTTTTAAGGCTGTAGTTCTTTTTTATGGGTTTTCTTATAAGTATAAAAATTACTAGGAGAACGTAGATTAACACAGTGGTGCCCATAGGAAGTTACGGAATTTCTCTGCCGGCCTTTGCTTACCCCTGCTCTAAAATTTTTTTGTTTTCTTTAAGTATTTTTATAATAGAAAGGACACCTTAATTTATATAAATTAACAAAAAAGTCTTAAAAAATGTATTACCTATACTGTTTTAAAACTAATAAATTCCTATATTCTCTTTCCAGTTCGCGAGGCTTCTGCAGTGTTTACATAGAAAAAAAGAGCATCAGGATGTGCTCTCTCCCATAGTTAATCGACCCTCTCTCGCTCGCTTAGGGCAATGGCAACGGCAAATGAAACAAGACAAGTGAATGTATGTGTGAGTTTAAGGCTCCCTCTTGATCTCACTCGCCCCTCCCCTCTCATTGGGGGCATTGGGAGGAAGGTGGAGGTGGCGGCATGCAAAGCAAAGATAAGCAAAACGAAAAAGCAAAAACAGTGCAAGCACAATGTACCGTTGCTTTAGCGAGCAGTAGCTTCAGGCTTCAGCATCAGCAGACGACGAAATAATTGAAAGTCAAATTGAAAGCTTTGGGCGAGGCCTTTCGGTTGAGTTTTTGGGATTTCTTTTGACTCGATCGATCGGTTTTTTTGGGAGAGAAGGAGAGACAAAGGGGGCTCGGAATTGGGTGGAATAAGAAGCAGCTGAAAACTCCAGTTACTTGCATCCGACGAACTCGAGACGCAAAAATGCAGTTTAGCCCGGCTCAACGTTACTCGCTTAAGAGTTTGTGCCTCTGTTTCTTCGGATTTTTGTAGTTTTTTTTTAGTTTATAGTCTTATAGTTGTTGTTTTGTTTTCGAGTGGTTCTGTACGAAAATTCATATACATGCATATATACGTTGTATAGGCAAAAGTGAATGTCCACCGAAAAGTCCTTGAAACCTGAAACCGATCTTTCCAGTTTGGCGCACAGAGACACAGTGAACTGTTTGCTGTTGCTTTTGTTTTTGCCGCAGCTATGTGGCTGTTACTGCAGGTCCAACACTGGGAGAAATTTAAAGGAATTTAATATTTATTAATTTTTTTTCTTTTTTTTACCTTAGGAGAGACTTTTCCTATTATTTAAAATTTAAAATTTTATTATAATCTTAAAATTGCCAGAATTTATGTAAGTATATTTTCTGATCATTAATCAAAATACACATTTAAAAATTTTATTTATTATTTTATGTCTTTTTGATCAGTGCATTTCTTAGTGGTACTGCTACTGGTGCTGTCAGTTTTCAGCTTGAAGCTGTAGACAAGCTCCACTTGGCTCAGAAACTTGGACTGGGTGTCGGTTTTGGGGGCTTTGGGCTTGGGCTTGGGTTTGGGTAATCCTTCATTCACCTGATCAGATCGAGAGGGTGAGAATGGGAGGGCAGGCGATAGAAGGCCAAGAAGTATTTGGGTTGCCAATGGGTGTGGTTTGTTTTGATATAAATCAAAATACAATAACCATTTGATATGGTGAATGCATAAATTTATATTTGATTAACCGATAAATGCGGTCGCCGAGCCAAGCGGATATACTGAGAGATCCGGCTGGGGTTTTTTTTAATACGGTAAGTATTGGAGATTCACAGTTCTAAATTGCCTTTACCCTTTAAAGATCTTGATTCGAGTTTGGAGTAATAATAATGTATATAAATAAAGTATCAAGAAATTACGCTTTACTAATGGTAGCTAAACTAATCCTAAATAAGACCCATTCAACTACCAATTATATTCTAGCGGAACCCATTTAAAGTACTATTTATAGAACTGGAACCCGCACAAGCCAATCTTTTTCTCCTCTCTCTCTCTCTGTCTTTCTATTTGCCATGCAATGGGCAATCGCTATAATGCGATTACATAACATTTTTGATCCGAGCGAAACAATTAAGCGGGCACAGCATCCAGTACTTGGTCAGCGTTACAGATAAATCAACGAGCCAATGGTTTCGACCAAAAACCAAAAGCTTAAGGCTGAAAATGAAACTGAAGCTGAGGCTGAAACTGAATCGAGTTAAGCCAACTGAAATGAACTGAACTGAAGTAAGGTAAAATAAAGCTGGGGCGCAGTCGTAGCCACCTGCATTGAATTGACATTGAAGGTGCTGGGTTGTTGTTGCTGTTAACGTTGTTTACTATAGTGTAGTTGTTGCTTTTGTGGCAAAAGACCAAGAGACCAGGCCAAACCTACCAATGTTTGTTGCTGTTGCAAATGCGTTCAGTTCAGGCCACGTTTGTTGTTGCCAGCTAGCTAGCTGGTTGCCTGCTAGCTTGCCTTTCATTTCTTGCAATTGGCGTTTTAATTTGCCTGTTTAACCACATCACCAGAAACAACAAAAACAACAACGTGGCTCAATGAATATGCATGCAAAACAAAATCAGCTTATACAATGAGATTTATATTCATAAGTATTTATATGTATATAATGACCGTGCGCCCGGCCATACTGGCTGTCCATAACAGACAAGCCGCAATCAAATTGAACCGATTATATAGTTTTTAAATAAATTTAAGACCCCATAAGTGGCATGCAATTGATTAGAAGCTAAAAACAACACCTACTTGGCGACCGTTTAATTATTAAACGAAGGTGTATTTATAACTATACGCTTCAGTTGATGGCACAGTTAAGAATTGGTTACTAAAAATGTGGTAACCTTTTATAAATTGTATTTTAAACTTAAGACTTAATTAGACGTAATATGGTTTATCATTTAGATTTAAGAATTTTAAAATATCTACAGTGCAAATCCTTGGACAAATTAATGGAACATTTATATTAGTAAATTTCTATATAGTTTGTTTAAAACTAAATTTTTAAATGAGCATTTGTCAACGGAATTCCTTTTTAAAAACATTATACGAAGTTATTTAGTTGTAAATACTTTTAAAATACAATACAGTTAATTGTTTACAATATTTTCTATTTCGTAAGTAATAATACCATTAAAAAAAGCCTTTAAATTCCAACCTCAAGCCAATTTAAAATATGTAATTAAGTGGAGCATTAATTACTCGAGCCAACAAAGTAATAATTGGTATAAGGTCTCTTGTCTGTCGATGTGTTTCGAGCACATACCACACCACTCGAGTGTTGAAACCCTTCATAATAACTCGAAAAAAACACAACAAAAACATTAAAAAAAACTTGATACAAAGTGTTTGGCTCTTCTTTAATTTTTTATTTTATTTTTTTGCGCATTAGCAGCAAAACGAAGTTGGCAAATGGCCGTAAGGCAAAATACCAAAATATAGAAAAAAAGAAGAAGAGAAATAAATAATAATAACACACACACACCTTAGCTTTGGGCATTCCAGCACCTGTTAAACAAAGTTTTGCGTGAAGTCGCATTAAAAATTCCAAGAAATCATCAGCAAAGCCAACAAAAATATATTAAAAAAATAAGATACATATATAAAAAATTCCAAATGCATAAACGGTTTCTTGCACTACATATGTATGTATGGATGAATGTACAAACATATATCTTAACGAACGACCTTGCCAAAGGCAATCTTCAAGCGGAGTGGAAAAAATGACTCTTCGACTTTGGCAATAAAAGAATTAGCGGCTCTTAATGCTCAAGCGTAACTGAAAAATTGGCAACATAAAAGCCAAAAGAAAAAACTGCGTATTTTTTGTTATTAACCTCTGCTTCTTCCTCTTCTTCATTCCGGGGCCCAACAATAACAATAGCGGAACAATAAATGATTTGGAATAAAGTGGATTTGGAGTCATAAATAGATTTCTAAATAGAATAACGTCCGTTTCCAACACAACATCCGCATTCTAAGAAACGCTCCAAATTGAAAGAATAAAAAAAAAACAACCTCACCAACGTTTAATAATTAATATCAAGAGGGAAAACGCCAAGTCTGTTTTTTATTTCAATGCTAAATACTTGAGAGCAGCACGTGAAACTGACTCACTCGAGATCTGTCGAGGATAGAACTGAATATTCAATTGTTTACTCACGTCGATTACGTGCAAATCGGTGAACGAGTCGGGAGCAATTATAAATCTGATGTTACATGATTGGCGAATTATTCATAATTGGATTCTGGGTGGGTGGTACTTTAATATATTTTCTAAAAATAGCTTTATTATTTTAATGATGTTCTAAATTTGGCACATTTAAACTTATTCTGCATATAATTATAATTATAATTATTATTTAGTGGCAACAGTTTACATTTTTGTACAAAGAACAACAAAAATACTTAATATTGAAATTCCGCCAATTTACATTTCTAATTTTGGCAGATATTTTGACCTTTATTTGCTAATTGGGTGTTATTGCTGACTTGGGGTCTTAGCCAGCAGATTTAATCCATAATCCATAAATCAAGATGCGACTATTATGCCAAAAACATACACAGATTTTGTCTGAAGGCGAACAGAAGGCCTACAATATGTAGACAAAAAAAGCCTCATCAGTACCCTCAACATTTTGCTAGATAGATAACATAGCCGGTTGTCGCTTAATTCGTACTTTAAATAAATAATCTAATTAAGCTAAACTCCTCAATCTTTTATAGTTTACTGTTAAACGTTTATATTTATGATCTGCTTCTGATTCTGGCACCTTTAAACGACCATTTAATATTCCAACTTTACCCAAAAAAAATATAACTTAGTTATAATTATTACCTTGCCATTTTCTCATTATTGAATGGAGCACCTTTAGACCCATATTTAAAAATCGTTTCATCATCCTCGTAGTACAAATTTGGCAAAACACAAAATTTTTTTTGCTTTGTCATAATTATAGGAAAATTGGTTTGAATTATTTTCTGCGTTTCGGTTGTATATTTCGGTTTTAGTTTTTTTTGTGTTGTTTTTTTGCGAGTCACACTGAAGCGTAAACAAAAACATTTTACGAAAAGCACATTAAATCCGATTCAACCCACTTATTATTGTTGAAATATTTGATTCAACCTTACCACAAATTTTTGTGCATTCGTGTGTGTTCTTTTCATTATTTTTTGACAACAACAAAAAAGACGAAGACAGCCCAAAAATGTTGATAATTGCCGGAAGTAACTTGTGTCACGCACAGACACACAAAAAACCCACAATGCCCACCACATAGACAATAGATAAATTTGATTTTTTTCTTCTTCGTTTTTTCATCAGAAAGCAATTTGGCAACATTGAAATCTATTTCTAGGCTTCGCTTCTAGGAAATACAATTACACAATTTGTTATCAGCCTAAAGAAATACTTCTTGGTGGGACAGGAAAACCGCCATCAAAATATTCCACGGAAATCGATACTAGAAAGGATTTAAATTTCTAGTTCTCCGGCACTCACTCCTCCGGCTAACAGAAGCTGATTTAAATGTCAGAGAGCCGGCTATAAAGCGCTAGCTAGTCAAGCATAAATGTTAAATGTCTTTTAAATACCAAATTGAGGAGGCCACTAATAAACACACACAGCCAGACGACTGAAGAACACCTACAAAAGTGTGCCCGTCATAAATGAGACAATCGGATGCTCTTAAACCCAAATTTAAACGATTTCCCAACAGAGATGGATTCAATAAAAATATGTCAACAACCTTGTAAAAATTACCATTCAATTTTAAATACATTATTTTTTCTATGTTTAGCTCAAAAGAATTATAAATTACCTAAACATTGGCGTCTTTTAATTTTTAGTTGAGGTAACGTAAAATTATTAAATTGCTTGATGCTTTTCAAAACGATTTTACCTGCGGCACTCTAAGAGGTTATGGCATCTTAAAGTGTATTTTTAATTTCAAAGAAAAATTTATAATACCCTCTGGTAGTGTATAACAATAACAATAACATGAAACTGAGAAAACTGCAACAACATCAGCGGTGGCGGCGGCGGCAAAATGCCGATTGCAAGTCAAACTCACAGATTAGGCGAAGCTAAAAAAAAAAATTTGAAAGGTGCACGCGAATGCATTGCAAGGCATTTTGTTGCATTTGCAACTGCAACAAAGGAATGCAAGTGGCAGCGGCTAACAAGTAATTTACGTACACAATCCAAGCCATGAGGCATGTACATATATATGTATATATAACTGGCGTCTGTTTGTCCAACAAGCTAACAGACCAACAAGTAGATGGCTGCCGATTAACATCAAAGACCTTAAGGGAACCCCCAAAACTAAAGCCATTATATCTTGGAGATTAAAAATGAACAAAACAAAAGAAACTATGGAAATAGTGGAACTGGGAATGCCCTTACTGAGATAATCGTTTAATAGAAAATTGAATTATTAAATAAAATAAAAAAATTAGAATACCCTGTAAGGGTATAAACACTTGTAATTTACTGAACTAAACAAAATATTCCCTAAATCCCTAAATTCTTTTAATTTAAATTAAATCTAAAATATAACCTGATTAATTCCCTACGTCACAAACTCTATCTCAAAATACTTACGCCTCTCTAAAGGGCATTTAAAATATCAGTAATTTCGGCTAAGCACAAATTAAGCAGCAGCAAGCAGCACCAGCAGCAATTGTGTTTATCACATCGTTCAACCAATTATATCTATAAACAGATTGTTATGAAATTCAATGAGTTTATAACGATTGGTTATCCAACAACACAGCGGCGAGTTCAACCAACTTTCGGTCAAATCAAGTGCACTCACTATACTGCGTATTCTATGAGGATCGATTCATTGAGAACCTGTGACAGGCGATGTCTACGTTTGAGCCATGGTTATCAGCAGTTACAAACAAAGTAGTCGAATTTGCGTTTACGACAAGTCAAGTGGTCGGTCTCCGGTATCAGGAATCAATGCAATCTCGAATCTATAAAAGTGCCTTAAAAATACAAGTACAATTTCTTTGATTGGAATGCCTCTCAATCTCTCAATAAAAAAACACAATCCACCGCCTGTCCGTCGTCCGCCTTATCAACATCAAATTGAACTTGTATTTTTTATTTTCTACGATTCCCTCTCGCTCTCATTGTTTTTTTCTCTGTTTTTTATTTCTCGGCTCCTTATCGCGCCAGCAACAGGCAGCAGCACCTCAAAAGCCAAAATAAATAAATATAGTAATACTTATATGGGAATGTGCAGTCGCTTTGTGTGTGGCGACCGCAAACATTTCAAGTTCCTTTGCATTTCTTCACTTCTTATCGGGCGGGCGACTGACCATTTTCATGGTTTTTGCTTTACTTTTATTTAATTATTTATTATTATTGTTATGCCACATACACCACACATCTAAAATTAGGTACACACCGAATTCCTCATAGATATGCTGAGAGTATGATGTCAGGTTGGGGGTCATCGTCATCCCAACAGACTTTGCCTCGCCTGTCGTCGCCTCTGATTTCGCAGGCAGGCGCCAGGCATTATTCCGGTGACATTATCTGGTGTCTCCCCCTAATTGCTGGGTCCATTGTTTGCCCCAATTAGCGGGGATCCAGCCACAAAGAACATTAAGTGGAAATGGATCTACCTTTTAGCGATACTAACAAACTTACAGTTTTCTCTATAAAATAATTTTATAGCTTAAATAATAAATCCTTAATTATCCCTAAGGACTGAAACACATCGAATGCAAAATCTATTTCATAAACCAAAGCCAGGTCAAGTATTAATATTCCTCATGTTAGCTAAGGGTGATTCAATAACTTAATTTCTATATGAATCATTTCAATCTGGGGTTGAACACAGATCATTAATTCCCCTAACCCCTGTATATTCGCTCAGTAATTAAGCTGTTAAATTCAATTGTATAAAGCATTGTAATTAATTTGAATTTAAAGTTAGCGTGTTAACTAAGGAATATTAGATCTTTAATTTGAAAGCTTTAGAGGATATAAAGTTCAGTTAATGTTGGTTAATTGCTTTACAAGTAATTAGTAATATATATTTTTAACTTTTATAATATAAATAGAATATACCTAAATATAAAAGTAAAATTCTACATAAATTTTACTTTACAAATCTAGTATAAGTGAAACCTAGTTGGCATTGCCTATTTTTAGGCTGGGCTCAAAAGACCTAAACAACTCATGATCTTGGCATAGGCGCAGAGTCATTTGAGACCACAGAAGTACGGCTATATACTCGCCTGGGGGGAGTAGAGTGATATGGCAGAGTGATGAGTCCTAAATTTGAATAGTCATGAAACTTTCTAGCCACGGTAAGAGGCTCTTTTCTTTGTGGCTCACGCCATTAAATTTATTATATTTTGCACGCTTTCTGGCAGCCCCGATAAGCGTGTAGAATCTCAAGCACACGTGATAGGAGCACACCACCCGTCGTTCCACTCCGCGCCTGACAATCCATTTCTTTTTCTCTTGATTTTAATTTGTTCTGCCACTGATTTCCATAATCAAAAGAATCGCACACTATGGCAGTTTTTGACCAATAACTTTTTTATTTTGTGTTATTATCGTTGCTCTTCAACGCTTTTAGCCAGCAAAATCATATTTTTTATAAATGATTTTTACTACGCAGTTGAATTGGTGGAAGCCAACTGAAGCAAAAGTTGGCCACACACAGCTGTGGCAATTTTAGAAAAACAATATGCAATTTGGTAGCGTAATATTTACTGGCTCAAATAATAATACAAAAATATAACAATTAAGAAAAAAAAAATAGAAAAAGTATTTTGCACGCTATATAGATTCTGATACATATTTTAATATATTATATGGGATATATCTATCTGTTCATTTAGATAATCATAATAATACAAAATCAACTGGAAAAGCTGCCTGCCCGGGCAAGAGAAAGGAGTTGTATCAGCTGCCTCTGCTGGCAATAGAAAGTTCGTAACTTAAATGGTTCTTTGTTTACATTTCCACCTGTCCATATATAGCACACTCGCATATGCACATATAGAATCAAGTGAGGCTTGACGTAAGCAGAAGAGTTGCTGTATATATAAATATAATATAATATATAAACCGATGTGTGTTTCGTTCTGACTGATAAGCCTTAGAGAATGTTTGCAAAATCTTTGACGAGATTCAAATCAGGTCTGGAAATCCCCCGCACGGAAGCACATGTGTGTGGCATGAGCTAACTTAATATACGTTTCATTAAGAAAACGTTTTATAATTTTCATTTTATATAATTTTCATCTTCCCGCGATAACTTGTCTTGATCTTATGCGATATCTCTAGGCTTTAACTGCTATTACGATAGCTTTATCTCATCTTAGAAGATATTCATCTTGATATTCATCTTGAAATCTAGACAAATTTAAGAGTTTAAATAATGGAAATGTATTCTTTAAAATGCAATTGCAATAAAATGGCTGAATTCAATTCAATAAAATTTTTACTAAATAAAATTCTTAAGCCTTCAACAAGGTGTTTATTTTTGATAATGATTATAAATTTAGTTATAATTAAATATATCAATTTTTAACGATTTTCATCAGAGGAGCGCAGCCTTTCTACCCCTTGTAGAGATATGCATATATGCCAAATAGAGAGCTTTGCCGATGACAAGCTCCACCAGACACTATCTTATCAAGCTGCTCATTTCCGTTGCCAAAGTGTTTGCCACGTGTGGAGAGATTTGTTTCCAGGCCAAAACAATTTCACCAGGCCCGTTTTATAGAACTTGGCCCACTGTGCGTCAGCATCAGAATTCACGTGGGGCGGCGCGAATTAATGTGTGTCTCTGGGCCCAGAAGAGAGTAAACATCATCGTCATCATCAACGAGCTCTCGAGTGAGCGGGCGGCAAGAGATCTAATTCTAGTGATTCATTTGAAAAAATGTGTGTTGGGATTGTTTTTCAGAACATTTTCAATGTTTTTGTCTAGTTTCTGTTTTTACTATTTTGAAGGCCAGCAAAGGCAATGCTAAGGCTAAGCAAATTGTTTATACAGTTGTGCCATCAGCCTAAGGCAGCGGAAACTTGGCCAAGAAGTGCCGGGTAATTGAGAGACTCGATGGCTAGCTGTTTGTCTGGCTTAGATCTTGTAAAAGGCAGGCTTTGTCTATATTTATATTTGAGACTGTTGGGCTTTCTAAATTAGCCCTAAGCAACACAGTTTTTAGGAAATACATATATCTACCATATGTATGGTATTCCAAGACCCAAACAAGTTTCACTTTTCGCATCAATCTGCCTTGTTTTTTCCTGATTTCGGTTTGGAGTTTTGTTCGGTTCGTTTAGAACTAGTTTTGGTAACTAACTAACTAAGTGCCCCAGCACATGCTAATCAAACCACTTTCGGTTGATATTTTTCCACAATAAAAAACCAAATCAAAAATGACAAAACCAAGCCCGACGTCAGCGAGGAATTTGCATAAGATACTTTAGCAGATTCGAACTTCTGGCCGGGCCAGAGATATTTGGTTACCATTTTGTTTGGATCCCAGAAGGTATTGTTGTTGAGGCAGAATATACATAAGCAGCTATTAAGAGTGACGGAGATTCAAGGCGAGCAGACAGTATTTCCGTATATTAGCATCGCATTTGTCTCTCGATTGCACAAAATCGGCGACAAATTGCTTGCTGTCAGCCAGGGCGTATACGTAATATACCGCCCCAAGTGCATAACCGTAAATAACAAACAAAAAGACTACATGCACATATGTATACATATACAAAGGGAAGAGATAACAAATTGCAAAAAGGAAAAAATATGAAAACAAAAAACCTTCAAATCAGTGCAAAGAACAAAATTCTTGTGTTTATTTTCGTTTTGAGAGTTGCAAGAAGTTTCTACACTCCACTCTGCGACTCCCGATATGAAATCAGCTTATCAAAAATATATAGATGAGTAAGCACTCACTTGCTTTCTCGCCTTTCTGGCTCTTATCACCTGTTCTTGTTTGTGTGCCATTAATTATGGCTGCTTCCTTCGGTAGCTGCTGAAGCTGATTAGAGCGCCAACTTCTCCGACTGTGGCAACAGTCCAACTAATGGAAAGTTACGAAAGCTTCCCCAATTCGGAATAAAATAAGTACTGCGTTTACGGGTTTTCCCCTATTTACACCAAACAAATTACAACTGCTTATGCAAGGCCTTGACATTTGCTTTACAATTAGTTTCGGAGAAAGCCAATATTTTTTATAAAGAAAAAAAAATCGAATGCCAACCTAAATATCAATTTGTAGAAAATTTAAGCTCGATAATGTAGTATTAAAAATATAAGACTCGGAAAAACTGTCAAAAATAAATTTTAAATAAGATTAAGTCTTAACTAGACATTCCAAAGTAGCAACTTTGTCTTAAAATCTCATTCTCTAAAGCATAAAAATATGTCAGTTTCTTCAGATCAAAAAGCAAACAATTTAGGAACCAGATAAATATTTTTCTGAAACTGTGAAAGAAAACAGTCAGCTTGAGCCCTTATCTTAAGTTGATTTCATGGCAATTTTACTTCATTTAAAGCGTGAATAAAAAAAGGAAATACATAGTAAATAATATAATATAATAATATTTGCCCTCTTTGAGTATAAAAGGTTCAATCAATTGCATAATATTGCACAGAGCAGACCGAATAGCCTCAATGATCTTTCATTCCATTTATAAACATTTTTAATTTATATTTCAGTAGCATTTTAATGATTTTGAAGATACATACATATGTATGTATATGTATATATTTTAATGGAAAAAATAAAATATACAAAATAAAAGCCGACTTTAATTAGATGAATGATAGATATTTGACTTTACCAACCAATTATCATCACAAGAAAGTAATATCGTAAGATCTTGTATAAATTTAAGTTTAAAACGAAAATCATAAATAAAATAAAAGTTGACTCCAAAGTATAGCAAGTATTTTTCTAAATCTCTCGATTCTATATAAAAATTAAGCTAGACCTAATAGGTCAAAGTATAAATCAGACTCACCTGCATTATGGGATATGCGACACGTCCTTTGCCGAACCGCTCTATAATCGTCAGCTTGGTGGCACTGGCCATAACTCCGGCTATGTTGGACGACGACAAGACCGGACGCGATGGCGGCACGATGGGCACAAAGTCGCGATTTCTTTCGGCGAAGCTGCGGTCAAACGAGTTCCGCCGATCGCTGTGGGAGCGTCTATAGGCCACGTGGTTGCCCCCGGTGCTGGGCCCGCGACTCGATCCCGATCCCGACTGATACGCATTGACGGAGCCGTTGTACTGGGACACGCCCATGTAGGACTTGGACTTGCGATACTGCTTGCCGGAGTAGACAGTTGGTTCCGGATAATTGAGATCGCTGTAATTGCTGGCGGTCTCAGATCCGGAACTGGACGAGACGGTGGACACCGATGAGGAGGAAACAGAGGAGGAGGCGGAGGCGGAGGAGGAGGTAGCGGTCACGGCGGTGGTCAAACTGGAGATCATCGATGGCTTAGAGCATTTGGCACAGGGCACGGCGAGAGCCGCGGTCAGCAGCTCGGCGGGATTAATCTTAGCCACTGCGTTGTTGTCCGGGGTAGCCGGTGTGTCTGTAGTGATGCCACTGTTGTTGCAGCTTGTGTTGCTGCCACTTTTGTTGACATTTTTAATGTTGCTGTTGCTCCTGTAGTTGCTGGTGTCGCGTGGCAAAGATTGCAGGAAAATCTGTTGCCGCTGCGGCTTCGCTTTTTTGCTGCTGCGCTGTTGCTGCTGCTGCTGTTGTGGTTGTTGTCCTTTGCCTGCATTCTTGGTCTTGGCATTCGAGCCTTTTTTGTTAGTCTTATTATTGGTTTTGTTGCTGACATTGCTGCTAATGTTGCTAGGATTGCTGACGTTGACTGTGTTGCTAATGCTTGTGGTGTTGCTTGTGTTGCTACTGCTGTTGTTGCCCGCCGCCGGCAACATTGCCGTCTCTCGCTGCTGCCTCTCCTTGTCCTTGTCCGCCTTCTTGCCACTCACCTTGTTTACCATTGTCTCTTTGTGCTCTGCTTCACCCTGGTTAACCGTTATCCGTCCTGCTGCTTTGCTTAGAGTTCCGTTAGTTTTCTCCGTTCTACGTTCCGTGCGCAATTGGCTTTCGGCTTCTGCTTGCGGTTTTGTTTTGTTGTTGTCTCTCACTCAATCGCTCTGCTGCTCAGCGTTGCTTTCGTTTGCTTTGCTCTGTTTTTTCTATCTCACTCGCGCGCGCGCATTCGCTCTCGTTTTCGTTGGAGAAGCTTTTTTTTGTATTTCGTTTGTGCCACGTTTTGTTGTTGGCGCCGCGATTTTATATTTTGTATATTTCGCTTGCTGTTTGCGTTCTTCTTATTTTTATATTAAATGAGCTTTTGTTGTACCTTTTCAAATGTTTTTAATCACGAAATTCATTAATGTTGTTTCGGCTCGTTGTATTTTTTTTCTTATACACTTGCTAACACTTTTTTTATTGCGTCTTTTTGGTGAACTTGCTACTCTCTTCGCTGTTGTTATCCCTTTTTTGATGACATTTACCGCAAGAGCAGAGCAGCATCGTTGAGGAAGAGAAAGACGAAGCAGACAAGAAGAACATGTAAAGAGAAATGGGAAGAGGAAACCGAATTAGTTATTGGTTATGTATTTGCCTTTGCTCAATTGTTTTCGGCACTCGTGGAGGGTTTTGTTTATGTGTTCTGAAATGTTGATTTATTTTTATAAAGCCAGCAAATAATTTAAAACATTTCTTTGCCTTTTATGAACGCACATTCAATTCGACTGTATCACTCTTTCTCTGTATGTGTGAATGTGCACCACTCTCTCCCTCTCTCTCTCTAAGTAACGATTGCTTAGTTTTTATCACCTTTTTGTTTGCACTTTTTTCTTTGATTAACTGCTGTGATTTCCTAAAGGAGCACAACATGAAATTCCCCATTTCCAAACGCGCAATTTATATTACTTATTTGTTGCGTCCAACCGAGAAAACAAAAACAAGAACGCCGAAAAAAA
Source organism: Drosophila ogumai (assembly GCA_018904815.1). Lineage (NCBI taxonomy): Eukaryota > Metazoa > Arthropoda > Insecta > Diptera > Drosophilidae > Drosophila > Drosophila ogumai. Next base: position 71,519 of record JAEIIJ010000075.1, read on the forward strand.
ACAAAATTTATATCTATGCCTGTGTGTGGGTGTTTGGATGTACGTATAGTATGTGTTTGTGCTAGTATGTAAATGCTTGCCATTTGGCGGGCGCGTTCTCTCTTTCTATCACCAGCCCGATGATGTAAGTTTCGTATGGGAATGTTTTATTTTATTTTTCACCGCTACTGTTTGTCTGTCGCTGTGTGTGTCTGTGCGAAGAGTAAGCTGATCACAAGATCAATATACTTGCTGAGGTCTCGTAAAAGTGTCTTTGCTAATTCGCCCATAAAAGCTATTTTATAGCCGCACACGACTTACTGCATTTGATGTACATATGTACAGTGGCGGACAAAAGTCTACATACGACCCCCTTTTTTCGTTTTTCTCTAATCCTATAGCTTTTTCAGGAAAAGTAATGATGCAGTTTTGTATAAACTGCCATTACTATACTATAACCGAAATTTCATTCTGATTAAACATAAACTTTTAACGTTATAAACAAAAAACCAAAATATAGCCCTGACAAAAGTGAACATACGATTTCATACTTTGCACTTTTATAACATAATATTGATATATTTAACAAAAGTTATTATTTTTTTGGGGTACCACGGACCTTAAT
>JAEIIJ010000081.1:0-13554 GCA_018904815.1 Drosophila ogumai
CGAGGACAGCGCCAGGCGGGTCATTCGCTGCGAATTAGAGCCTGAGTTGGAGCCCGAATTGGAACCCGAACCAGAACCCGACACGGAGCCCGAGGCCGACGAGGAGCTGCCGCCGCCGCCCTTGTCGCCGCTCCGCTTGCCGCCCTCCTCGGCGGCGGCGTGCGAATGCTGGTGCGGATGCGAATGTGGGTGCGGATGCGGGTACTGGGCCACGCCATGGGGCGGCGGGGGTGAGTGCGTGTCCGAGCCCGGCGGATGCAGGGGCGGCGGCGGCGGTGGCGGCGGCGGCAGGTGATAGGCCATCGCCATGGCGCTGAAGAACTGGTTGCTGCGATGAAGGTGGTGCTGATGCTGCTGGTGCTGGTGCTGCGCATGCTGCTGATGATGGTGGGCGAACTCCGTGGGACTGGGCAGCGGACCGGCGAAGGCTCCCAGCGAGGCGGAGCTGATCTTGCGAAAGTCAAAGGGCTGCATGTTCTGCAGATCGCTGAGGGGATTCTCCGGCGCTGGGCCGCTGCCGGGACCCGAGCCCGACCCGGGACCAGAGCCCGATCCCGATCCGGAACTAGAGCTATTCCTGGCGCTGGCCGATAGCTTCTGCTGCAGCTGGCTTTGCAGATGGAGCTGGGCATGGGCCAGCTGCGAAAAGTGGGCGCTCATGGACTGCGTCTGGCTGGAGCGGCTGGACGGCGAGTGCTGCTGTCCACCGCCGTTGCCGGCGCTGGCATTCGGATTGTGGCCGTGGCTCAGGGCCAGCGGATGACGCAGTGGCAGCGTCAAAGGCAGCGGCAGCGGCAACGTCAGCGGCGGCAGGGGTGGCGAGCTGCGGCGACTGGAGGTCATCACCATCGGGAAGGATGCGGGTCCCGAATCCCGGTCGACGGGACTCAGGCGCTGCTCGGCGTTGCCCCGCGGCGGATGGGCGAGCGGGAGCGGGTGTTGCTGTTGCTGCTGCTGCTGGTGGCTGCTGAGCGGTAGCGGATGGTGCCGCTCATGGCCGGGCAGCTGGTAGTGATGGTAGCCGAGCAGGTAGGATGCTGAGGGACTGGCGGTGATGGCGGGAGCGCTGCTGCTGCTGCTGATGCTGGAACTGGAGCTGGAAACTGTGGCAGTGCCTCCTTCACTGGCAACGGGATCTGCAACGCGACTGCTGGACTGTGGCTGAGGCTGAGGCTGAGGCTGAGGATGCGGATGCAAGTGCGAATGCTTCTCCTGGCCAATATTCATCAAGCGGCTTACGAACTACGGCTAATCGGTAGATTTCTGACGATATAGTAGACTAGATACAGGCTGTATAGGTTGCAGATTGCAGGTTGCAGGTTGCTAGTGCTGTGTAAGGATCCCTCGGGGCTTAGCGCTATTCGTTGCCGTTTCAATCGTTGGCTGGAAATAAATAATATTTAAAAAAAAATATTAGTTGTAAATTAATTATATTATATGCTATAATAATTTTATATTTATATTTATATTTTTGAACTAAATTTAAATAGAGCAATGAAATTTTATAGGGCGTTATGCATCTTATTACATTATATTCTGTTTAATTTCTGTTCTCTTAAATCTTTGTTTTGATCAATTGATCAAAAATATATTCTAAAATATATTTCGAAATATTCGAATGAGAATTCAAGATAACGCGAATATTTACACTCTCTTAACAGCATTTTCTTAAAAGCAGAACTTAAATAATCTTCAGTTTGCATTTTGGCACATAAAAAAATAAAAATAAAACCTAAATAAAATTATATTCGAGGTGTGTGGCCTCATGAGCGCGATCTGTATCTGGATGTGGAGCGCCTTGGCCATCTGAAACATTGTCCACAGCTCGGGCGGCCGCTCAAGGAGTTTCCACCGAAACCGTCTAACGAAGTGGACACCATGCCGTGGCAGACCTCCCAGGCGTGCATACACGAGTACAGAGAGATGATTATTGAAAAGAAAAATAAGAATAATGATGTGACAAATTCTGAGTGGACACTTCACGTCTGCAGTGGACCCATGGACCATGGACACTTGTGTGGACCTGGAGAGCTCGGCGTGACATGACAATGCGCGAGTGTGCGTGCAGAAGACGCTCTTCGCGCCGAAGACTGGGGCCACTTCAAGCCCGGTCCCCATGTCACATTCGACCAGGCCCGGGGACCCGACCAGATCCGAAGGCATCTCGCCCGATCGTGATCGCCATTCAACTTCACAACTCGATCTCGTTCTCGATCGAATATGATGAGTGCCGCTTGGCGACGAATACTTCACTTGACGACGATTTCAAATCGGAGAACTGTGTTGTGTTGTGTTGTGTTGCGTTGCGTTGTCTTGTGTGTTTAGCTAGATGATGAATCGAAACGGAACTGAGGCCATAGCATCTGCTTGATGGCCCTCGAATCAAATGGTATTCGATTCGAAACGAACTCTGCGAATCGCATTTAAAAGCCACACCCATTTTGCAAATAAAAATAATGTCTAATGGGGACTTAACAGCAGAAACTAAAAGAGCACCTCCTTTAAAAATTCTTCTTTGTCAGAAAAAAACAATTATTTACTATTTAAGTTATTAAACTTTATATATTAAGAATACCTAATGAATCTTGATTAAAATGGATCAATTCCTAATGATAATAAAGTTAAGGAAGCTAATTTTATTCTTTTTTTTTTTTTTACTGTAAATTACACATTTGGCAATAACTTTTATTGATATTTTTTGTGAAAAGTCAAGGTCAATATTAATAATTTATTAAAGAAGTACTAACCAATAACCAACTAAATAAGATGCATAACGCCTTTACATATATTAGAGAATAATTTATAATGAATAACACCCCAGGAGCTCGTCCTTTTTCTTCTCTACAGATCGAAATACCAAAAACCCTAAGAAAAAGACATAAAGTAAGAAGGCCCGCTGACTTATTAAATTGTCTGGCAGTTGCCTTGTCGATGGCAAAAACAGTTGTGACATTTCTGTTCAGAATATAAACACGGGTTTCGTATATAATCCCCTGTGCCAGCCCAGCTTTTTCATGGGTTAATCTGACGCACATTGTGTGTGTGTGTGTGTGTGTGTGTATTCCCGATATGGAAACAACGCTCGGCTCCTATTATTACACTGTCTTTGGACTGTGCCATTTGGTGGCATTGGAGGGGACTTGCATGACATATGTCATCTTGGCAAGTAATTTAAATGGTAAACAAATTGTTTTTTAATTGCCACCTGTTCGGACTGCTGCTGTAATGTCATTTATTTCGATTACGTTTCTCGGTGCTCTGAGCTCCGTTCTGTACTCTACGGATCTCTCGGCTCGGAATCTGGCACGGTCTTTGCCGGCATTTAGCCCCGGAGATGAAATGCGGCGCGACAGCGGTGGCTTTTAATTGCTTTCGGCTGATGTTTAATTTTGTAGTTTTTTTTTTCTTTACTTTACTCACTTACACTGCTGCTCTCTGGGCCCGATCCGAGTTCGGGTTCTGGCCAAACCAGTTCTCCCTCGGACGCACGTGTATCTGCATCTGTAAATGTATCTGTATCTGTATCTGTGTATCTGAGCCGATCTGCTCTGCGAGCACTGATTGCATCAAAGTGACAGTTTTGCAGTGAGTATTATTGGAGCAAAGCAATTATATAATTTGTTTGTTGTCTGTCTATAATAAGGGTACTTAGTCCATAGTTGGTGGACCGCTTTTGCCACCGTCTGCGGGAGCAGTTCCGCTCGAGCTGAAACTGAAACTGATACTGAAACTGTGACTGCGACTGTGGCGGCGGCTGGAGCCCAGCTTCCGTGATTGGAGCCCAGCTGGAGACATTAATGTGACTAAATTGCAGGCAATTGCAGGTCACTGATGGTCGGTATTTTGGGGGCTAATAGTGCTTCTACAATGAAAAAATCGTCCCTAAAAGAAAGAGAGCCCTACAACTGAAATAAATCTTTTAAAATTATGTATATATAAGCGCAGTTTAAAAAAAAAAAACCAGCACAAATACAAGTAGAGTCACCTTAAATATAATGTTTTAAGGTTAAAAGTCGTAGGAGAATTTTATTTGATCTTTTGTGGTAACCTTGGATCGAAATCTTCCAGGGTTCCAGAGAGTGTATTGGCTTCGCTTATTCTTTATTGATAATTTAATTGAATTGAGTTGATAATTTAATTCCAAGTAAGGATATAAAGTAGTATCCTAACATTGAAATATTCAACTAAATTTTGAAAAACCCTAAATCGAATGATATCTAGTTAAAAATAGTATCAAATTGAATAGTAATTGTATCACTACTAGTCAGGCGACTTAAATCATAAAGAGTTTTGTTAAAACTAAACCTGGCTTAGGATCATAATAAAGGCAGCCTGATTAGAACCAAGGTTTCCTGGCTACACACGTTTCCCCGCCAATCGATGCTAATGGTCAATTTGTATATCCCCCGACTCCTCCAACTCCGACTGCGACTCGAAAAACTCGGCAGACAGACGAAAGTCTGTCCGAGATGAGGAGAGCTCCAGCTTTAGCTTCAGCTTCAGCTCCAGCTCCTTTCAATTTTGAATTTCACATGAAACTCATTTTCGTCTCACAACAAAATTGCCGCTAAGCTGCGAGAGCTCGCATCGCATCGCATCGCATCCCTCGGACAAAAGATGAGAAAAATGGCATTCCAGACACCAATCATCTTTATTATTGGCTTTATCGCATAGAATCGGCGGCAGCCGTCATAAGGAACGTTTTTTTAACGCATTCCGAAGGCCATAAAGCAGCGGCCATAAATGCGTGTTAAAGTCGGCCAACACAAAAAATTTCAGATGTCAACCATTAAACGCGCGGATACCCCAGACCCGACTCTGAATCCCCATACCCTTCCCCATCCCACACCAAGTGTCCCACGGCTCACAAAAGGAAATCCCTTCGCATTCGATTCTCTATTTTGTAAAACTTAATTTATGAAACACATAAAAAGTGTCAACACGGCCTGCTGCATATGAGATATGTTGGGCAAGCGGCAGAGTTAATGCCTCCTCCGCCCGTCGACACCGGCGTGACCACGACGGCACCACTTCAGTTCCGATTATGTACGCCTCTGAATCGCACCGATACCCAAAAGCCCAGATCGGGGCATCCGAGGGCTTAACAAAGTGATTTCAACGAAAACTCCTGTGATTTTGTTTTTTTTTTTTTTTTTTTGTATTCGAATTTCGGCTCTCAGGTTTTCACTCTTCGCTGTTCAATATGCAAATCGCTTATGGGGATCGTTGACGGAAGCCGCTGGGTGCAATCCCCCAGAGCCACAGAGCCGCAGAATCCACAGAATCCGCAGAACCACAAAGAGAGAGCGCCGCCAACAACGCGGTTGTGGTGCTCAATGGCAAGACATGAACACGAGCACGAACATGGACTTGGACTTGGGCTTGGACTTGGACTTGGACTTGGACTTGGATTGGGACACGGGCAGGGAGTGAGCCTGGGACTGCGCGACAAATGCAGCAAAATGGGGCACAGGTAAAAAAAATAATAAGGAATTATGAAATAAATAATATGAGGCCTCACAATCTTCATTATTTATGAATTCCCTACATTTCTCTCAGTGCATTGTGGCGCTACTTGGGATCTGAGACCACTGTCGCCGCCGATCAGATGTGATGTTTGGGTCCGACTTCGCTGCGGGAGTTCGCTGCTCCAGAGACTCCCAGCCACTGCCTTAATGCCTCGATCCCCTCCTGACCGTGGCTACCTCCGATTGGACGGCGTAATCCGTGGCTTAGACTGTGTAATAAGTGGATAGGTCGGTCGGTCGGTTAGCCCTCAAGCGCAGACACGAAGGCGCATCAAAATCATCCCGATGGAAAGTGTGATATTGGGGCTACTGGATCTATGGGTTATCTTGGGCGAAGCATCTCTGAGCACACTTTCGGCTTTGATGGGAGCATTTGAGCGAGGAATTGGGCATAAGGCAGGGGCAGGTATCCTGGCGGATGAACCTTTGGTTATGGAAGTTGCGGAAGTTTCTAAGCAAAGATTGAAGATTAAAGAGTTGCTCTTTAATTTCAGGGTTCATTATGATTTCAAAGATAAATAAGCCATTTAAATTAAACTTTTGTTGTATTAACAAATAATAGTTTATAATATATTTATGAGTTTAAAGATTTCATTCATTTATTTTAAATTGATTAATTTTTCTATCGGTTTCTAATTCCCAAAGCTAGCTTCCTTTTTTGTTTTTTTTATTATATTAAGCCGATATATCAAACAGAATTTACATTTATCGCACATATGCTATTTTAATATCGATTTATACATCGTTTTTTTTAATGAACTCTCGATACATTGTCGATATCTGAATATTTTTTGCCATCCCATAGTCAAAACATAATTTAAACTGGCACATTTCATATTTCGACATTTTAAATTGTACGACACTCTTTATACACATCCCTAACCTAACAACCCGTAAAAGGATTAAGCAAAAACAAACTCGATAACAATTTAATCGACTTGCAACATGCCCCCACAGGGAATGTAACATTATTGACAAATGTTTCTTTCAGCAATATAACATTGTAGGCGCATTGTTCGATTTTTAGTTTGGACTTTCGACGATCGCAGATCTGGAAATCTGGAAATCTGCACTCTTTTTGTTTATTTACCTCTCGGTTTTTTGGGGCGTCGCCAACACGATGGCCAGGCTAAATTTGGCCATTTCTGGCCATCAGAATGGCTTTGGGTATGGGCCTGGCCCTGGCATTTGCCAGAGAGCCTCTGCCTCTGCCTTAGCCTCAGTCTCGGACTCTGGCTGGAATCTGAACTGGCTTGCGATCTCAACTGAGCCACAAGAGCCATTCTTGGCCATGGCCGGGAGCGAGGCGAACGATTGATTGAAGGCAAACGCAAGGAGGAGACTGGGCCGAAACTGTGGTGGTAACTCAACTGAAAACTGAAACTGGGGCCGAAGCTGCGGCAACGGCAACGGCGGCGGCGGCTTTGTTCATCTGCTACAAGCATCGCATTTAATGAGATTTATATCAGTTTTTAATAGCTTTGTGACTCTATTGTGTTGGCCGTATCTGAGGCGAATCTGGGGCCACCTCGACGGCCGATAGAGATATAAAATTAGTTTGCCGAGACATTGTCAAAATGGCTGAGTGACCGGGTAGCTAATGGTTTCCATACTTACGTTTCAGTGTCTCGGATGATGACTCCCGGAGTGCGTCTATATATTTATATATGTATATATCTATATATAAATGATCAAGTCTTGTCTCGGTGTCCACGGTGCAGTTCCACGGCGGATCTGAAAGAGAAGAGGCTGTGGTTAGCTCAAGTCTGGGTATAGTCTACGCTACGATCGATCACGATCGTCGCATTTTGATGATTTGTGCCAACAGCACATCCGTCAAAATGTCAAATGCTTGGGCACACAGCAATAAATCGACACATTTCACACATCCATGCCAGAAATCGAATCTCCCCCGAAATCGGCTCTTAAAGATCGATATTCGATGCCGAATTCAACGCAAAATCAACCAACCGCCCCTGGCGGCAAAATGGTGTTAATTTAAATCAAATGACAAAATATAATAAACGACCATAAAATTTAATCCGAATCTTCTCTAAAACGATACGACAAATGTGCAAAGTGCCTGGGCACACACAGCACAAAAAGAAGAAAAATATTTGTCATATACTTATATTTAGGGAATGGCGTCGACATCGCTAATCCCCTACAAAGTTGTATCTGAGCTTTGAGAACCTTTACGATTATTTAAACTAATAAGCAAAGTTAAAGTTGCTAAAGATTTAAATGGGATTAATGGTGATTTTCTTTAATCTTGGTTCTTAAATCGGAATTAATAAGTAATATGTTCGATAATATCTTTTCAGAAATGGAAACTCAGTTTTATGAATTCAACATTTTTTATTAGAATTTTTTTTAACAATATGTAGCAAGATTCTTGACACTTTTTAAACGAATTTTATACCTTCAACATTTTTTGAGCACCACTGAAAATTGAAAAATAACTCTATATATTATTTAAATCATTCTTTAATTCAGACAGAATTAACTAGATTTTATAATAAAATCATCATAAAGTTGTCCTTTTAGTGAACATCTTTAATAATCCTTCTTAAATAATTGAATAAATATATATTACACCTTTTCATTAGTGAATTTTCGCTTGAAACTCTGTTTTATAAATTCCATTTTCGACACTAGAATTCTATCAAAGTTCGAATAACTTCTATTATAGCCTATATACCCCACCAAAAGTGACGTAGAGTGCCTGCGACATGAAGCCAGAGTTGACAGCGTATGACACAAAAGTGTAAAAAGAAAACCAATTAAACGAGCTAATCAAATTGTATTGTCATTAGCACCAGCAGCGGCAACAGCAATAATGGAAAAATAAGAAACCAAATTTAAACGGCTTATTAGCAGTACCATTTAGGTGTTTTCGTCAGTTTTCTGTGTGTATTATGTGTATACAAAAAGGGAATCCACAATGTCTTCTGTGTACTTTTAGAATTAAAAAAGTAACCAGCTGGCATTCTTCTTAAAACTAAAAATAATTGCAATTTTTAAGGTATTTCATTTAATTTATATTCTTAAGAATTCTTTTTTTATGTATTTATTTTTAAGGCAATTTTAGCTACACAAACATTGGCGCAATTCATTAGCTTAATTATCAACCAGGCAGATCGACAGCCATCAAATATAAAACATACATCTCTGGCATTGATTGCAGTATTCGCTTGGCTGTATTTATCAGCCCTCCTCGACCGGTGATTTTCCCATTGAATACAGCAAATGTTGCCAAGTTTTATACATATATAGTACATATATGACAACGCAGAGCTGCAGTATTGATTAATTAATGAAAGAGTCCTTCGACTCTGCATGACTGAATACTTGATGTGTCCGACTCCCTCTGATCCCTGCGAATATAGACACGAGTGCTTCCCGTTGACATTGTAATTGAATCAATAATAAAATCAAAATGTACGACTCGGTTTTCGAGTCCAACTGGCTGGCGACCCCTTTCTGTGTCGCCGTATCCGTGTCCGTGTGTCCCTGTCCGCGTCCGCGTCCATTTCCCTGTCCGTGTCATTCGCAGCACCAGGAATGGCAACGTCACCGTCACCAGCTCTCAAGAGCCGGGACCCTCTTCGAGTGCCATTGGATTTCGGCTTGGGTCCGGGGCAGAGATCCCCTTCATGCCAGCACAGGAAAAAATATTATCAAGTGAATAATATTTTTGGCATAAATTAAGAACATATTATTTAATAGTTGTAAGTGAAAGGTAAAGTGCTGGAAATAAGAAGCTGAAAAAAGGATAACTTCACTTAAAATTAAATCGATAAATCTATTTCATTCAATAATGCATTTTCAGAATCGATTTAAACGATAAAGTTATTAATTTTTCACATTTTTCTTTATTATATTTAATTATAAATTGTGCTTTTTTAGGAATCCGAAATTTCCACAATTTGAAATTCCGTATTCTAACGGCTAACCCAGTAAATTCATTAATATTATTTACTTTTTTAAATGTCAGATTTCCGAATTTGTGAAGAACACCAAAAAAATTTTTATAATTAAAAATATCGAACGAAAAAATGTAAAAAAACAATTGAGAATCTATTGTGAAAAAATATATATATTATAATTTGCGACTTTCATCGATTTGTTTTTAGAATTTTAAAAAATTAAATCGATACACAAAAAATCGATTAATTTTCAGCTCTATTGCGGGGACATTTGTCATTATATTTATTTTATTTTTTGCAATTTGCATTGATTTATAAAGGTATGCCAACATAAAATGTAGAATAACAAAATACAATTAATAAAAGTCTGAAAATAAAATATATATTTATTTAAGACTGCACTCAAGCTTAAACGTGGAACTCCAGCCTGCAGATCTAGAGTTCCCCGTTCTATTATGTTGCTTTCAAATTAAATTTAAATTACTAAATGAAATGTACTAAAAAATCAAGTCAAGTCATTTATTTACACTCATTATTTATATATAATTGTTTGTATAGCTTTCAAACACTCATTGCTGTAATCTTGTTATCTGCACTTGACACATGCAGCTCGGTTAAAATAAAAACATATATATTTTGTTTTTCTTTCTGTGATCGTGTGTGTTCAATCAATGACTTCGACTGCGACTTCGACTTCGACTTTGGCTGGGCTGTCGTCTGGCTTTCCTCGGCGAGTGCATGTGTGTGTCTTTGCCTTTTAGAATTTGTTATAATGTGTATATACATATTTCATTTTTGAACTGTCTCCCTGACAGCCAACGAACGATTTGAGTGACGTACAAAACGATGTCGTGTTGTCGTGCCACGGACCGAGTTCGCGTCCAACCAGGTTGACTTTTTGTCGCTGCTCCTCCGCTCCGCTTTTGCCGTATAAATATATATATATATCTATATATATTGGGGGGGCTGGCAAGTGAGTATATAGGAGAGTCAATTGGACAGACACGGCAATAGTGACTTTGACTTGAAAGCGACGAGCGGGCGATTTCTCGAGTGCGCCGTCAAATCAACTGAACTTTTCATTAAGGCCTTTTGAAGTTCGGCATTAACCCTTTGGTGTGCGCCGGTGCCAGTGTTCCCGTCCATACATGACATTGCCATTGGCTTTGCTTTTGGCTTTTGGCTTTGCCTGCAACTGTCGCCGCCTAAGTGATCCGGCACCCATTAGCAGTTGATCCGCAGGCGGCCTCCTCTCCCTCGGCGACCGGAGGAGAGAGGAGAACCCAAGACTGAAGAGGCTCAGCCACACACGACTTGACTTTGTCAGCGGCGTGACAATTCCGCATAAATCATAATCCTTGCGGTGCGCTGGCCCGAGAGTTAACGTTAACGTTAACGTAACGACGACGTTTGGCGTCGTCAACTGTGGGGTTTGCTCACGCTTCTCGGCTGTGCCGACAACCTGACTGTTTTCCCGCCAAAAATGGCATAGTTTACTATATTTCAACATGACTTTCAATTTTTTAATTATTGAAAAATGTTGGTTTTGGTTTTTAACTAAGATAGATATGATACAAAAGTCGCTAAAATATTTTTGTAATATGTAATGCCTCAAAATCCATCCAAAAAACCATCTATAAAATTAAATCTAAATTAAATTTAGACCATGCAATTATATTCATAACTTATGTTTTTATATTTTATACTCAAAAGCTTTAACTTGGCTATTTTCCGCACAAAATTTCTCCCTCTTCTTGGCCAACGCCGTCCCTGAGGCTGACGGAGAAAGAGGTCCGGGACTGGGCCACATGGAAATCCGACTGGGAATGGAATTGGGGACCTGGAATTGCGACTACGACAGGCATTCGGCGGCGGCGGCGGCGCGCGTTTGCGTTTTGCGTTTGAGTTTGAGTTTGGCTTTGGGTTTTTCTTTGAGAGGCAGCCGTCATGGCGGTGTCAGTGGCTGTGCCGGCCGGGCGAGCGACCAGGCCTCATACTAGCAGACAGTTAGTCAGTCAGTCAGTCAGCCAGTCAAGTCAGCCAAGTCACAAAGGAAGCACTTGAAAAGTGAACATGTTAACGGGGCGAAATAGTTCGTCGCCTCCTTCGGTCTTCAGTTTTTCAGTTCTTCAGTCCACCAGTCCGTCGGTCCTCCAGTTCGTCAGTCCGTCAGTTCTCCATCCGCGGCCGAAAAGGAGCCCTGGATTGGCAAAGAGGGCAGTGCCGTGCCTTGGAGTGGCTTGGCGTGCCGAGGTGGTGCCTTCATGTTGCCTGCTGGCGGGGGTAAGGTGCATTGTGTCGCCCGAAAAAAAACTTGCGAAAGTCATTCGAGAGAGCCTGTCAATCCTTCGAATAAGGTAAATAAGGATGGGTGGCGGCGGTGGAATCCCCAAACCAAACCCAAATCCGAATTCAAACTGCCAAAAAAAAAAACAAAACAAGTCAAGAGTGTTTGTTGTGAAGTACTTTGGATCTGGATCTGGATCTGGCTCGGATCGGTATCGGATCACAATGTTATTAGCCCTCGTACCAGTTACCATCCAGGGGCGTTCCGTTCGGAGGGCATTAAATGATTATCTGGCTCTGTCATGCCATTGAGATCGGTTTCTCAAATTATGCGAATTTCATACTTCAGGGGCCATGTTCTTCTTGCCGTCTGTCCCTACCGAACCGGTCCCCCCTCTTCTGTCCCTTCTGTTTATGTTTATTTCTTGCATTCGCGTTGCCACTCATCTCTGCCGGCTTGTTTTCGCTTTAGTTTCCACCTTTTGCGATCTGATACCGATATTACACAGTACCGAAATGCGTTCGAGTTTGGGTTGTCAATTGCTCCAAGCCCCAGCGAGATCATTATTATAATGTAGTCAAAGATTTTGAGACACAATAATTAATTTACCCTAAATGGGAGCTTGTTATTTTAGTTATTCCTTCAATAAGTTGTACTATTTGGTTTTCATTCAATCTTGTGACTTGCCAGGAGACCTCTTGCCTGACCCTGGGATGATAGGAAAACCGCTGGGACCATTCGATTTGCCGAAGCGGAAGTATCCGGGCGATGAGTGATTGGCCATTGCATCGGCTAGATCGCTTCCAGACAAATGGCAGCTGGTTGATTTCCTAGGGTGCCCCCGGCTCCCTCCGAGGATGCAAATGATCTTTGGCTCTGTGGCTGTAGAGATGGAGATGAAGCTGAAGATGGGTGCTGGGAGCTGGGACCTGGGAGCTCTTTTATCGGACAAGGCGATCGTGGCAAGCTGGCCCTGGCGGCGGAATCAAAACGAAGAGTCCTGCAGTGTCGGCAATAGGATGGGAATATAGAATGGCAACAAATTGCCATATTGCCAGGGAAATGTATGCACTGCAATCGCCAGATTGGGTAACATTCGCTCGTAAAAGTATCACCACAGATCATGTTCTGCCGCCTCCGTCACAACCACGGGCTAAGCTCTGGCCTATTTCGATATGAAAACCGGGTTTTGCAACTCAATGGGAATCCCTGGAGATCCCTGGAGCTCCCAGTAAAGAAGAGTATTTGGAAAGGGAAGTTGAATCATTTTTAAGCTCACTTTTAATGACAACTTTATCCAAAAATTATTCCAAAATTTAATTTCAAAATAAATAGAAATGCAAAAGTTGTAACTAAAATCTAAATCTTGGTTAAGTAGTCACAGAAAATGAATCTTAGGACTGATGACAGACTCCAGAATCTTCCTCAAAACTCAAAACAAGTTGGGTTGGTCGGTGTCTATTGTCTCTGGTCAACGTCATCCACTTAAATCTCCAAGGTGTTGGACAACAAGGAGATGGAAACTCCTGTGTCCTTCGGCACCTCAAAAGAGCTGGGGTTCCCCTGCCTTCCCCCTGAAAAGGGTTTTATTTATTTATTTTTATGCGGCATTACATTTATTTCCATTTTTATTCCCATAGTTCACGGGCTGCCCAGCCAGGTGAGATGAGAGCGCGAAGCCGAAGCCGAAGCCGAAGCCCTCCTTTGGCCATTGCATTTTCCGCTCCCGCTGGCAGGTTGGCTTATTGGGCCCCGAGACAAGTTAAGTGCCTTTGCTCCCCCCCTTTTTTTTTTGTTTTTTTTTTTTTTT